>JAHZNC010004898.1:0-19067 GCA_027744095.1 Zhuqinia jingwanae | reverse complement strand
CGCCAAATTATAATGCACTTCTTTCGAAGTCCATAATAAGGTATATATTATATACATAATGTAGTAGGAGTAAACTAGACTAGCCACAGACAGCCAGCGTTATACGCTGCACCTCTTCTCAAATCTACTTGAGCACGTCTTCCATCCCGATCTACCAAACATGTACCCATATAAGAAGGCCCACATACCTCCCATTCCTCCCCCCGAGAACTTCCCACTATTTATAAAATAGAATTGAAAGGCGAAATGACCTGCGAGTTGTATAAATTAGTATATACTATGTTATGTAATGTAGGGATAGTTTATTGTAATATTTGTTTATATATTTATGCAATGAAATTATAGTTGCATACCTATGTATGTTATATGATGCATACTATTATTGTTCTTTATTTATTAGTATATATCAACATGTTGAACAAAAAGGGTAAATTGTATTTTTTAAATCTATTATGGTTGTAGTAATCAAAGGGACTCAAGGGCAGGGACTTACTCAGGACGCGAACGGGGTAATGTAAAAAATACAAGGTTTTGTGCAGTACGACAGTAAGACTGCACCGTCATCATCATCATCCATCACTCCATGCCTGTGCACCCACAGGTTTTGTATTGTTTGAAACTTGATACAAAATAGTGATGTGTGCACTGCACTGATAATATTTTATGTACTACTAATACATCTAAGATGCATTAATTAAAAAATGATATGGAACGATGTTATGTGTCATCCTTACTCCGAATAGCAAAACATGATTTCTATAGTAATAATAATAATAATTGTATGCATTCATACATTCAATATTTTGAAAAAGTATTTTATATTTGTTCATAATAAATAGCGGATTTATTTTTTATTTCTAACTTTAGCAGGGCGTCATCATCTCTTGTTTTCATAATCTACGTTGTACACAGTTTAAATCAATTTACACATATATGTGGGTTACTATATACACACATTTGATACACAGTTTATGCTTATCGCTATCAGTGTTATCATAAATTCATACAACACTACGATATCTATATTAATGGACATGCTTTTAGTAAATCATTTTTGACAATATGAAAAAGTAACTTATAATGTATTTTTGTAAATACATAAATTGGGAACCAACGAAACTGAGTTAAGTTGTAATGTAAGTATTATATTATCGTGAGAAAGATTTCTTCGAGTCATTGTCAATTGTGCTTCATTAAAATCTTCCTGTATAATTTGCATGTTCGCTAGTGTTTTCATCTCAATGAGCCATGACATTTACCACGATTTTTAACAATAAAAGTTTAAAAGAGCACGAAATAAAACTTGCATCAATTTACTCAAACTGGCGCGGGAATGTTCTTCATATGCATAATATATAGGTGAACCAGATAACTTTTTAATACATGACATGAAGCTCGCAATTCTCATATCATCCCGCTGCTTCTTCCGATTCCGAATTAATTTGCGTCCCTTTCCTACCAAGGGATAATTGATAAGTTCATTTAATTAATCAAACATATTGTATTTTCATAATGAGGCTACTGACTCTGCATACTTGCTTTCGAGTATACGAGGTTGAGGCTTTGTTTATACTTTTACATAATATGTAGGTATGCACCTCTCTCGAATTCCATGAAAAGAATATGATACCTTTCAAAATTGGCATTTGTGGAATATGCAAGCACGTCATCCTAGAGGACAATTATTGTTTGTTTGACGAACTAAATAAACTTATAAATTGATCTATGTAATCTTCACACTAAACTTGCATTCATTTATGTAATAATAGTAATAATAAAAATAATCACTTGATATAATAGTAGTAGTAGCATTAGAATTATTGATTTTCACACTTTATACACAACCACAACTTTACAACTGCCGACTTTGTAATTTACTTTGTTCGAAGGATGCTTTGCAATGCTATCGACAATATAGGATGGGCTTCAGATTGTATGAAATTGCTGCCCTTTCTGCTCTGAGGAAATCTGGAAAATAATAGTAGATATTGCTATAATTGTCTCTAATATGACGCTGATGTTTTGTGTGTTGTAGTAAGTAGGTAAAGTTGAGTTCTGTGTTCAGTTTTATTCAATTATAATAATTAAATAAATTGGTTCATCTAATTATTATTACCTGATATGTTTCTTATTGTTAAGTACATGACTTATTATTACAAGGCCCAGTTGGGCATCTGGCTCTAGATTATTACTATTTGTTGTTTTTGGATTTCGTATTACAAGTAGCACAGTGAATTACAAACTTTTTATTTATTTTTTTACAAACGTGCATTTTCTTTGGAAAAAACTCATAAATGTAAATAGGTATTCTTAATTTGTGTCATGAAAAAGTAGCTACATATATTCTATCATCTAATATTATTTACATAATTTATGTATGCAGTCTATAACTAACAAACTACTGTAACTGTATTTATGGTGTTTCATTCAGCGAATGACATTCTCACTCTTTTGCAGCTTGCAGCGTTCAACATCCATTTAAGATAGGTAGGTAAATATATTGTAAATAATAGATGAAAAAATCACATGATGAACATTTATTTTTTAACGTATGTTATGTATTGATCGTTAGTAGAATAAGTAGTACATTATCTAATCATTACTCATCACCTTTCTGGACCTGACTGTCTGATGGAAATTATTCATACATGCTCTATAATTCAATTCACTTACACATAACAATAATGAGTAAACTCTTAATTGGTGGTGGTGGTGTTGATGTTGCGTGGCAGCTACATCTCAAATTAGTTTATGTAATTTATTAGTTACAAAGATAACTCAGCTCGGCTGTTATAACTTTAACTTGTTTTGTAAATATAGTCATTTTTCACAATATTCGATCGTTACCGTATTTCATTGACTCGATCATCAATCACACTTTCATGGAGACTTTTTGCTTTCGTAGCACATCTCAAACAGCGTAAATGCAATGTCTTATATATTTTAATTATTTATATATTAACCTATTTCTGATTAAAATGCACGAATTTACGTATAATAGGTTTACGACCAATTACCAATCATTATTAACAGCAACTTAAAACTATATCATTTCAAGAAAAAAAAGTGGAGCATTGAATATCTTATTTTGAATGTCTTAAAATTAAAACAGTTACAATCTATGTAATTTATTGTGTACATGATAATATTATATCTTCGTAATAACATCAAATTGTAATTTGTAAGGTATATATACTTACATGCAAATACAATATAATTAATAGATATAATATATTTACTTTTGTTGAGGCACATTTTTATGTAATGAAAATCCTTTGTATCTAAAATGTATTTTTTTGGTTAACATTTTCTTCGCTTATGACTGAAATGTTTGAAGGGTATACACCTATTTGATGATTGATCATGATAACAAGTGATGGGGACTGGATAGTTTTTAGAAATAGAAAATTATTATGAAAATACATCCATCCACGCATACTGTTGACTTGTTAATCAGTTGCAGTACGCAGACAAATTTCGTATAAAGAAATTTTGTTTCTGAAGAGAGTGGCGCTACGAAATGATTTGATATCATATTATGTAATTCAAATGTGTATTTGAACAAACTTAAAAGCGTTCGCATTTGCAGCAGTCGTCCATCGCTAGCAACTAAAGTCAATTGGTGGAATAAAAATAAATATTTTCACAAACCGGATTTCTTTTCTTTAAAAAAAATTCTGTAATGAATACATGGAACAGGAGTTTAGAATGATGGTCGTTTTCTATTCAATGTCAAGGATGGATAATCGGCACACACTACATATACACTCTAAATAAATTAAATTGAAAAGTCATTGCTCATTATTATGGTTTACATTAATTAAGAATTATTCGTTCGTTCAGTCACAGTAGTCTACGTTTCTGCCTTCGGACGCTTCTTGAAGGAGAGAGACCCTGTAGTTGCCCCCGAGGACGAGATCCGTGAGGCATCCCACCAGCCCCTCAGTGTACTTGTTCATACTTTGATGTCTTGGGTCTTCCAAGCCACCTATACACAAATCACCACAATTATACAAGTAGTTATGGGAGTTTAAAAAAAAAGTTTATGCACAAAAGATGATTTTGTTAATCGGTAACCTATATAAAGGCCGTCATTGATATTTAGCTGGCGCAGCTTTCCTGGGGCCACACCAGTCACGGGTGGCCCATCGTCCACGGCTAAACTAGCTTCTTGCTCGTTTCTGAAAGTACGCAGTAAAAATTGTATGTATATAGGTATGAATAACAGTATTATATTATAATGTTTATTAACGAGTATAAAATATGAGTCGTGGATGCTTTGGCTAACCTGAAGAAATGGACATGATGCCATTGTCCATCGTTGATGGCAGTGACATTGTAGGCAATGGTGGTTTGGCCGGAGCCCAATGAAAAGCTAGCGGTAACAAAGCCATTTCTCAGGCCTACAGATATGAAATCACTGGCAGAGGTCATCCATTTGCGACCCGCCCACAAGAGCAACCCTCGGGATACACTCGTTCTCACCCGAAAGCTCAGACTGAGCTTCCACCCTGATATTCTGCAAAAATAAAAATAAAATACGATTCAGCAGATGTATACAAAATACAATCCCATGAAAAAATGAAAATGTCATTTTTACCTTTTCACAATTCGTGGATGGGTCAATCGAAGATAGGAGTCGCCAATAAATCTTGGCGCTGTGATAATATCTTCTTTGTCCATTCTCGTCTGACAGTAGGGGTCACGGTAGCCCAGTGGACAGTGACATTTGAAAGCATCCAGTTGAGGGATACAGTCGCCACCGTGGTCACAAGGATTTCTCAAACAAGGATGCGCACAGTTTTCCAGGTTCACTCCGGACATGGCGGAGCCCATTATGCGAAGAGGTCTTTCATTCACAACCAACTATATACACATAAATCATCATATCATATATGTATTATTACTAAATCCAAATAGTACGAAAGCAGCGTTGTTGGAACATTGTTTGTCATTGTATATAAATAAGTGAAATACATAATATATATTGCCGAGTGTACCTTTTGGATGCAGCCAGAGAAGCCGCCGTGCACTTTTACTTTCGGCGAAAGCCATTGTGTATCAGGAATTCCTCCTAGGAATAGATTGTGCGGCAATGATAGCTGCAATAAAAATAATATTACAAAATATCAATACCGTTAGAATCCCGTAATAAAACCGATAGACAGTCGGAAATATACATTTGTAGGTATACTCCTATACCTATACATAATAGAATGTCAGTTTATGAATAAAAGAGGAGCAGGGAAGATACTTTCATATTTTTCCTTTATTCTAATCATTGCTCATGCACATGTCATCACATTCAATTCTCGTTTTCTATCATCTCATTGATTGGAGCATTATATACATAGGACACAAAATGTTAGAATAAAATAGTCCTTGTCAACCCAACGTTACTATTCCGCTCTCTCCCAGCAAAAATACGTAGTCATCATAGACAAAGGAAGTTTATTGAATGCATAACTCAACATTATTCGCTCTTCATCCAAAAATATCCAAAACAACGGATACCGAAATTTTTATACAAGTCAAAGATGTTTTTTATATTATTATGATTGAAAACTTTCAATCAGCATTTTCACCCAAACGACATTCTTCGCAGTACTCCATTCAAACCTTTACACAATAGGTATATGAGATTTTTACACGGTTATTGCCAAATATAATGTGATTGTTTTAAGCATAAATCTTTATGATTCGAATTGAAATAACATGCATTGCGAGAGAATAACATTGTTGTAATGTAACTACGTATTTAAGTAGTAGTACCTGAGTGAAGGCTCCAGGTGTTAGGGCCATAACCGGCGGTTGGTTGTCCACTTTGATCGAGATGAGTCTGGATGTTCGAGAAACAAGAATCCTGTGCCATTCCCCTAGGCTCACACTCGATTCGCTCCTACCATATTGCACAACAACACATGAAAAAGAACAAGATATTACCAAGTGTTACTCATGCCTACATATAATATTATGACTATGAGTACTTCAGATACAGTTTAGAATATAAAAACTTTAGAGTGTAGTAATGTCAAATTTGTGCATGCTAAATAGATAACAATTTCATCTCTCCTTATTAAAATTTTATCGTTATATAGGTAGTCTGGGATTTGTAGCGGTACTCGTCCAATGAAAAGATCAATGTGTTCCCATACATAGTACTCATATATAGTAGCATGTACAAAAAATTACACAAATAGTTTCTTGCTATTTCGTAATGTTCGCCTTTTTTGCCTATACGCAAGTACAACTATGAAACTGTTCGCCAATGCGAAGCAATTCCAAATAGAAAGCACCAACAAAAAACCTACAATTTTGTAACGTCTGTGCTGGAGAATCTCATTTGCTCCCTTCATAAGTTGCTCACAAGAAAAGCCATTTTATTCCCACCTGGAATTTGCTTGATTATCTTACATTACATCTTACATTACATTTACATTTAAAAGAATTTTTGTATACATACATATATTAACCTGTACTTGTGCTACATGCATAAAACATCACAACACGGTGAATAGCTATTTTAAATTATATGGAGCATAATATAGCGACGTGTCGGGTGGGTATATGGGCACACATGCATTCATGTGTGTCGAAGGAAATGGGCAAAGATCTAGTAAAAAGAAGCAATAAATGTAAATTTTGAAGCACCTTTTATCCACTAAATGTATCCGCATTTTTGCGTAAAAGGTTTATTCGAGTCCTAAAGGTAATGTTGGAGGGCTTAAAACAATACCATTGTTGAATTATGATCGTCATTTCATAATGTGTGCTTTTTCCATTTCAACCCACCTCACACACGACTCCCATTTCTTCTCATCTTTCTTCTACAAAAATGCATATTCTTAGCACAGCATAGGTTACTTATTCTCAACCGTCTTGTGTAGGGACGTAGAGTGTGCGTGCAGTGTACTACAGAAGAAAACAAAAATCTATTTTATGTTCTTAAGTTCTTACTAGCAATAGCGCATAAGGAAACGAACTTAAATTCGTCGTCTTTAAAACAAACTTTCTCCTTTTCCTCTCCTGCTTCCCTCCATCGGAAATTGTTGGGAGTGCGTGGAGAAAATACTACTTCATTCAACAAAAAGTTCCCACTTCAATAAGCTTGCCATTATGTACCTTTTTATTTCTTTTACAGCACTGCCACTATACAATCGACATCATCAATGAATCAATATTGCAATGTTTGCAATACATAATATAATACCTGTGTACTACACACATGATGTGATAATATAATATACTACAAAATGTAGGGACCCATTGCAAAACACCAATTTCCTCCATGATTCTGGCCTATTTTTCCCATGCATAGAACAACCTGGGCTTCTTTGGGCTAAAAAAATGCTTCTGGAATTTCTCTGCCCATATACCTACCACAGATTGCTTTCTTTCTAAGCTATGTACACGTGTTTATGTTTATCTGGACAATAAAAAAATGGACAACGTGAGTATTTTTAGTTGGCTCTATGAATACTCATATTAACGAAAAACGAAGAATTCCTCACGGGTCTAATTGATATGATAAAGGAGCATGATAACATGATGTCATGTTTTAGCTAGATAGGTAAATATGTAAAGTTTCATTTTTCTATACTTATCCAACATGGATAGTATATTATGTAATTCAACATGTTTACGATTATTATACGAGCAAAGGTAAAACTTTGCCCTTTTAAAAAGAAAAAACGAAGAATTTACGTGTGTATGGAACTGTTTTTTTTTGTAGAGCAAGCTACAATACAATATCATATCATCAACAGATGACAGACAGATGTTCTTTACAAACAAACGCTAATGGCAAACATTCGTCATTCAGCAGAAAGAATGAAAGGCATATGTAGTGTGTATGGTGACGATGGGAAAAGTCATCAATCAAATGTTGAATGTGATCTGTATAAGATGTGTCTCTTTTAAGGAATTCCCCTTTCACTGAAAAGAGCGTTTCATTTCATATCTACTACATTGAAAATGGTGCTTGAGCAATATTTGTCTCGTTGCTTGTTTCCTAATTCCCGTTTAGATAGATATGAAGAGATGACGATAATAACCAGATTTAACCGTACAAATGGTCGGGACTAATGTGAACGATTCGGTTTTATTGAGAGTTCATAACTGGAATTTTTTACAATGGCAACAAGAAGGCTAACATTATTCTTCTTTCTTATCAAGTTCCCTGTCCACAACATACTCGCCAAGTCCCTTTCCCACTCTTTTCAGATTGGTTATCATATCCGACAGCTCCTTGATGGCTTTCACCTGTTCTTCCAAAAAGCTGCTCTCGATAAAGTCACTCAACTGGGGATCTTTTCGTTGGTCTGCCACCTCGTGCAAATCAAGCAAATTCTCGTTGATATACTTTTCCAGTTCCAAAGCATGGGCCATAACGTCTGATGGACCAGACCATGTTTTTCTGCTAGGCTGTGCTATTTGTTCCAATCGCGACAGGTAGTGTTAGAGGTGGACGTAGGAGGGGTGGAGTTACTTCCGCCACTATCCTTGTACGTTGATAGGGAAGTGTTAAAGGTTCTGCTGAAGGACTGGAGGTACACTTTTGATGGGAAACACGGATTGCTTCTTGGAAAAATTCGGTGGATGATGTTGCAAGCCCTACTCAGATTATGTAAGTAACTCATTTCTCTACATTTCTCGTGATACCCCAAAATATTTGTTTTTTGATTGATTATTTCCCCACTGGATAATATTTGATAAAACAACAAATGAACCCTCGGATTAGTAATAAGTATTTTATAATAATATTTAAGGAGACAACGAGTGTATTTGAAGTAACAAAGTATTAAGTATCTTTGACTGTATCTTTGGCTCCCGAAAACAATTTCCGAATGGTAGTAATTAGCCAAGTTGCTAGGTTCACCCACTCGGTCATATTACGCAAAGTTCCTACTAGACTAAACTGTTACAATTCCTAATGTTTAGGCTAACCCACTGCGGATATTTTACGATAAATTATTCCTGTGAACTAAATGCAAAAAATACACAAGGAGTCATTCCCGTAGTGTGTGCGATGTCACATAACCGGAGTAGGTATGTGAACTTTGAAGTACCAGCGTTCGTTGTTGTCAGAGGCCCAATGACCCAATATATTGCTCAGATCCTAGTGGTTGTTTAAACACTCTAGTGGTCATCATCGAAGCAGAATAAATTTAAACTCTCATCTGTTCACGATCCCATCCGTTCTTTTGCCAATTTTTTCAGCATAAAAAATCCGTGGAGTGCCCTGTCTAGGGGAAAAAGCTATATCTACGCAACATGGGCACAAGGAAAACCGTGAGATTAAGAACTTGAATTGGCGGAACAAAAACAAGCTTTGATTTACAGATTGGAATACCATTTTGCTGCACCCTCGTAGCATGTGGTAAAATTCACTGTGGTGTGGTCGTACTACTCTAAGATACTTGCATACCAAGTTTGGGCTCAATTGGTTAAACCCCGTCCCCAGGGGTAAAATGTCATTGTGGCAAAATTCACTGTGGTGTGGTCGTACTACTCTAAGATACTTGCATACCAAGTTTGGGCTCAATTGGTTAAACCCCGTCCCCAGGGGTAAAATGTCAAGGTGGTGATGCTAAGGTACCTAAGTACCAAATTTGGGCTTGGCTTAGTGGGTTCAACGACAGGAGAGCGCGCACGGCCGGACGGACATACATACAACCCCAACAACGATTGCAAATAGTAATACGAGTTAATTTTCTAAATTATTGTTCCAGTGTCCCAGTTCAACGAAACGATATATGGGAGATGTGAATTCTGAGTATAAATAGGAGATTGCAGTGAAGGAGTCAGCGAATGAGCAAAAGTACCACAAAAAGTAAGTGACAAACCATACGAATTTTTTTTACGCTGGAAATTATCTATCATAGTAAATAATTTTTAGCCTGTCTGCTGAAGATGTGAGGATAACGAATAAATATAATGTCAATGTGGAATACAGATTCGGAAATTAGAAATGATTATTATGAGCTTCAAACCTGACAATGGCGGTCCCTGTCCCAAGGTCCATCGCAAACTCAAAGTATCCCTGATCGATGGTGAGGGCGATAAAGTCACCCATCCCATCAGTTTTGTATCCGTTGTACAATATCAGCCCATCCATTGCATCCGGCTTTACAACAATTTCCAGCTCCAGCCAACTCAGCACCCGAGTCAATCCTAGTCCGCTGTATTTGAGGTATGATGATCCGTTGAAGCTTGGAATCTGCACAAGAAAAACACAAGTTTAAATAGACATTGCATTGTGGTGTCATTAATTTGTATATGAAAAGGGCTAGTGATAAACATACCTGCAGGTCCAGGGGCGTTTCGCAGAAGGGTCCACTGAATCCCAAAGGACACAGACAAGTGGGGTTCTCATCCTTTTGCACGAGACACTGCCCACCATGCTGGCATTTGACGAGGTCACACACGCCCTGATCATTGCAGCTCTCTACATTACAGCGACACAAAAATGACACATTAATTAAAGGATATACTCAAGCGTAAATATGACTTCCTTTGAAGCCACTAATGAGTATGGGAATCGAAATGATGACGGCGACACAAGGTATCACCACAAGACAGAAAATTAGACAACCTCGCATGTTTCGAGGTCTTCCTTTCTTTCTTTACACTTTGAATTCCATTTTTTCTATATAAAGTGTACAAACTCCATTCCCTTTGTTAATTTTCCTTTTCTTCTAACACCCCATGTTATTAACAAGCTGACAGACAACTGCTTGTTTCGACAAGATACAAGTTTAAAATGAGCCTCTTGTATCTGTAAAACCACAAAATATGCTTTGTCGCCTTTCCATCCTCGTTTCATTCAATCCAACCCTCATAAAACATATATAACTCTCCACTTTCCCAGCCCATTTTTGTGATCGTACTGCCCCAAGAAAGACATTTTTTATGTGGCTCAACTCAACGATGAAAAATATACAAATTTTCTACTTCCACTTTCTCCTTTTTTGCCTTCCCACTTGACTTTGCCTGATGAACTAAAAACTTTTCCATTTTTCTGACTTACCACACTGTATACAAACAAATGGAGTAGAGGGCTACTTTTGTTGGTGCTGGTATCATCATCATCAGCATATACTACGTATGTAGATATAATATTCATCATCCTTGAATCCACAAAACTTTCATTCATTCTGTTGGCGAAAATACTTAAAAGTGAGAAGGACGAAAAATGTCGAGCAAGTTGGAAGTTGACACACTTTTTTGTATAATTTTTTTATTCATGTGTGCGAATGGACGATGAGAGAACACTTTCTTTTTTCTTAATCATTACTAGAGTCAGTTTTTATATGCATTTGCATGTTCGTTGTAACAAGCGCAATGGTTTCCAACTTTTGGATCTGAACGACTTAAGTAAAATTGAGTCGATTAAGCCACTGTTGTATTTGTTAATCATTACTATGTTCACTTGCAGGTTTTCTTTTCTTCTTGGTACACACCCTCGTGCCCTGAATACGGAACCTGGATTCTCCCGGATAATGTTGCTGAGAAGAAAATATGAGGAGAGTATCACACAGTTTTTAAACCGTTTGCATAATAATCCATGTATTTTTAAAGGCCAAAAATAAAAGTTGGGCGAAGCATGTGTGTAAGTTCAGATATTACAAATTTCGAGAGATAGGTATGCTTTATGAAAAAACCCAGCAATATGTACAGTTTTATACTTTTTTGCTCAACTTTTCCCTAGGTTTTCATTGCTTGACAATATGCCAACAAAAATTTGGCAAATTAAGTATTCATACAGCAAAAAGATCCTTTCCTCTAGTTGTGTAATACAAATAATATACATGCCTGATAAGCGAATAAGTGAATGGGATGAATATTCATATAGTTTTCTACAGCGCAACAGAATGGAGCCTGATATCCCTTTTTATTTCTCTGTTGAGCCATTTATTTTTGTTTTTTTTTAAGTTTTTTCGGAGGAAACAAGGACAGTTCCATTACAATTTATCCAAACGGTTCCTTTTACTATATTTAAAAAGATAGTGTTCATTTATTTTTCCGTGCATTTTATCAAACATAGAGAGTACACTCGAGCAGAGTACGTGTCTAAAAGAAGCTTTTGGCCTGCCCTCTTCTCATACTCCAAGACTCATGAGACCTGTGACACGTTCTCATCATCGCCACTCGGGTGCAAACGTGTCAGGGACTAATAATGAAGATTTTTTAAATCATTTTTTCTCCATGCTCCCTGGCCAAAGATAAATTAGTATAGTGGCAGTGCTAACATTTACAAGGCCACTCTCTTCACCACGAAAGTGGTAGCAAAAGTATAGGATTTTAAGCAAAATGATGGGTAAAAAATGTCCAAGGGAAAATAACGTACAAGAACTTAATGAAGAATATAATTAAAATAAAGAGACAGGTTGAAGTCAATAATAAATAAGGATGACGGTAGAGATATTTTGTCAAAAATGAAAATACGCACAAACAAAACCCAAATATAAAATTTGACTAGCAAAAAAAAATTGCCAAGTTTGGTAGTACTACTGAATCTTAAAATTTTGACAAATTTCCGAACGAAACCTTCACTTGAGATTACTAAATTGGTTAATAATGTGGGAAGTGTGATAAAAAAATATGAATGACATTGCAAACTTACTAGCGAATGAGTTCACTAGGGATCATTCATATAGTACGCAACACTAAAATTCCCTTTTTGAGACCCAGAACCCCTTTGTTACGTTATTTAACATGGGGCGTAAATGGGAGACCTGATACCTCCCACTTCCTATGATATGATTTTAACGATGTTAACACTTAACACCAATCTAACATTGGTTAAAGTATTTTGTGTTGAAATGAAAACCGACTGTATTTCAGTTGACATTATGGAAACAATGTATGGGAGGTGGCTTGTGTCGAAATCATGAAACTAGAATGGGATCAAGTAAAACAGCAGATGAGCAGCATATACACATATAGTGGGTAGACCTTGGATGGAGTTTGTACGTTAGACTACATGGTGCATAATAGCCGCATGATGTGCCCCATGAATAATTATTTCATGACCAAATTGTAAGTGTACTTCCCTGTAATTCATTAAAAATGCATTAAATCCCAACATGCCCAGCAGTTTCAACTACCGAAAAAGCTTTGCATATGTATATGGCATCGAGGCATCACCAAGCCGAGCGATTTATGTATTAATGTGGAGGATTCGTACAAACATGGTGTTGAAATTTCATTTGTTGTATACACTTCACAATAATGCAATATTTTCACCACTTTTTGATATTCTTGTATCACCAGCAGCTTGTTAAATGTGCTTCATGCTACTTCGGAAAGCCCACAACAAGAGCTGAAAGTGGTGATGAGAGAGAAAGCGGTTGAAGTGGAATTAGCGAGAGTGCCACATATCTACAACATTTTTATTATTATCATTCATTTCGGAGTTCTCTCTCTCTCTCTCAATGCACACGTCGAACATACATACATATATAGGAAGTGTGAAGAATCCATTATTTGACACACGGTGACAATGAGAGAACAAGTGTGAGCAATGCGTAGGTGGGACCTACCATCTCATCACAGAAGCAATAAGTGCTTCATGTTAATAATTTCCCATTTCCACATCTAGGCAGAGAGAGAGAGCTCAGAATCTGAGCTTGAGATAAATGAGTTGTTGTGAGTGCAACATTTCTGTATTTCCCTTCAGACTTCAGTCTTATTTCGTCTTGCTGCTTGCTGGCTGCTCTTGTTCTCTTGTCGCGTGCAAGATTTTATGTTATTACTATTACCTGTCCTTCTATACACCACCAGAGAAATATATATACATATTTGTATATGCAATAAATATATTGTGTTCATAAATAGAACGGCATGTACACACTTTTGACACTTTCACGGGAGAGCTAGAGACGAGTGGAAAAAGGATATGTACATATGGAGAGAGATGGGGTGGAAATTGAGACTGGAAATGGAATTATGATTGAGCAGGCCCAAACTATTAAAATTGATCCTCTTTGATTTTTCACACTGATTTTCATTTCACTATTTCCATCCACTCATCATCAACAACATATCAATTCATCAATGATTCTGATATTATACTCCCGCTATTTATCTAACCACGTTTGTTACTCAACTTATTACCAAGTTAGTTTTATTCTTCTACCAATAAGAACCTACGAGTTAACTCTTCGACATTTTTAAGAATATCAATTTACTTTATACAATAATTGATAAAAACAAAGTTTGCTTCGCGCACAAATGAGCATGCTTTTAAAATGAATACATTTTTGTTGGCACACTGCATCCAAGAAGACAAATCCATGCCACTATTGACTATCATTCTCATTTTTAAATGTTTACTCTTCCAAAAAAATACTATTTTGTGTGCTGCTCCCTTTCTGCTACACAAACAAATCTCAATACATTATTATATGCAAAACAAGGATAGGAATGATAAAAAAAAGTAGAACAGGAAAAAATCAATAATAAAAACCCTTCCTTTTTATCTTTTCATATTTTACTATTCATTTTTTCATCTGTACTTTTCTTTCAACTTTTGCTCAAAGCCATTTCTAATTTTAGTACAAAATGTGGCTTAACGGAAAGGTGTGTATATCTATGTCTGTGCACAAACCACCACAGAAGTAACTGATGCTGATAGCGATAGAACTATTTGCTTTCTTTTCATCATCATAATCATGATTGCTGCTGCTGCTGATGATGATGATGGTGATGTACATGCATGCATGCATTAGCAACGTTTTTTGTTTCATCTACTTTAAAATATGAAGGGGTTCCACCTCCACCTTTTTTGGGTGCTAAAAGAAAGGAAATAATTTCGTCAGAGCTGCCATTGTGGAAGTAAAAATCGCGTGTTTTATCCTGCAACTTCCATCAAGTATATTAAAAACACTAACAAAAAAAGTCAGGTAGTAGGTATGTAGAGTCGGAACATCATTCAAAAATGGTCCATCACAGAAATGAAATGTGCACATGATATGAATGAATATTTGCCCTGGCATACATAGGAATCATGTACATAGGTTGCCATGTTTTTCAATAATGACATTTTACACACTGATTGCCTTGTCGTATTCCCTAAAAGGTTTTCACCTGATTTTTTTGTGTTGGCTACCATGTCATCATTTTGTTTAACCCACCCGCAACTTTTTAAGGAATTAATGATGATAATAATTTGATTGTGGAGGAGTTGAAAGTACCCACATGGACATTTTACCCGACATGCTGACGGCAAGCACATATACAATGCCATTTAATAAGGAAAGCATGAACATATTTTTGTAAAATATTTTCAATGATTTTCTCTAAATCAACTGTTTTAGGCCTTCGTCTTATACAGGGTGCAACGAAAGTTCGGAGAAAACCGAAAATTGTATTTACTCCAAATGTCCCCCTTTAAAAAAAGTTATGTTCCCAACGAAAGAAATTTTTAAGGTTTTCCCTTGTTGCTAGTCTTCGTGATGTTGCGTTTTGCTTTGGTATTAATTTTAATAATCTCTTGCACACATTTAAAAAAAAACTATTCGCGCCAATCCCCTAATTTAGTAATAACATAAAATTACGAAATATCCTAAAGTATTTTAATACAAATTTTGGGCCCAATCCCACGGGGGGGATTCCATTGTGGTTAGGTCTTATCCCTATGGGGTTGAAAATGTTGTGAGCCTTAAGTTGTCCACTTTGGTATCTTTGTACTAAGTTTGGCCAGTTTTAGGTTGAAGGGTGTGGTCAGGAGAGCGTGAACACACTAATGAAACCTCAACAGATTTGATCTCCGATCTTATAAATGCCCAACCGTAATATCATTTATTTACATTGAGATTTTTGAGTAGTACCATATTAGTTTTTCTAATAACTTTTGCATCACCCTGTATAATGACATATAAATATAGAGTCTAGAAAGATTAAGATAAATAAAGTGGACAGTAATGCGGCAGCAGTAATAAGGAGACAGCAATTTTTTTCATTCCCTGCTCTTTAATTCATGGACGACGATTCATTCTTCTTCGGATGACGGAGGTAGATTCCGGCAAACATTCCGGGACTGATAGTAAAAACTTGTCTTTGGTTGAATGTTTTTACTGGTTTGTAATCCCTTCCCTACTCCCCATCATGCATATGGATGGAACATATGCCTGATTTACTTTTGGTAATGGTAAGGGAGACAGATAACAACAAAACAGCTCTTTTTTATTTATTCATTTAATGTGAATTTGAGCGCATCCTTTTCATCTTTCTTTTTCTCTTGGTAGTGTGGTTACTCTTTGCAAGAAAGTAGGACATAATGGGAGACACTCGCAATTACGCAATTTTTTTTAGTACCAACAACATGGCGTAGTGTAGCATATACCTACATAAAATGTGGCATATGGACCAACGAGCGTAGTATATCAACATCACTACACAGCTGCTTGCTGTTCTGTAAAATGGGAAACCGAGTTTGCAAACCACATTGATTTGTGGTGTGGTCAAGGATGTACAAAGAAAGCATTCTATTCACAACTGCACTTGAATCATCTTCGCAATTTGGTAAAAGCCCACCACACACTACTACCTCTCTAATACAATGTTAGTAAATGATTTGTAAAGGGCTTAATGGAAGTTTTGATTTTTTAGTCTCGAGCTTTCGAAATTTATGCGTTTTCTTCGTCAGAAGTACATACAATCAATTCTTAGTTTTGATGAGTTTCATTTCTTTCTAGCCTATTGATAGAATGCATTGTGTATACGACCCATAATGTCTGGTTATACCATAACTTTTTTAATTGCTTTGTGTATAGAAGAGAAATTTAGTAAATACTAGTAATGTAGAAGCATATTCCCCATCCCGGTTGGATTATTATGTCGTCCGACAACCTCAGGATTTCACCACTTCCATAGGTAAACGAGCTTTTTTAGACAGATTGGAATAACTACTCGTGGCAATCCTAGTATTAATCTTCTTCTTTTTTTAAATTACGTAGGTGGTATGTAATTGAAGTTGGGTCACAAATTAATAATTTACGTAAGCATCTTATGAAGATTTCGTAGCCCTATGTAGTACGTTATATTAAATTGCCAAATATGTCACCCCCATGCCCAGAGGGTCACCCCCGGGGTTTAAAATGCTTGTGTGTCGAGGCCTTGTCCTAACGTATCTCTATACTAAATTTGGACCCAAACCCAACTAATAACTATTCTCCGCGAATAGCTAAAACTAGTGTAAGCTGCGACCCATATACCTAGATAAAACTATTACACACAACTTTTTCATTACAACAACTACATTTTTAAGACAACGCAAACAAATGCCGTAGCGACCACTTGAATCAGCTATGACATGACTACAATCACCCAAGGTATAGGTTTTGAGGGACACCTATGGTAAGCGTTCAGGCGATGTGGAGTCCACATTGGAACTTACATAATGCATAGGCGCATTTCAATTACAGCTCCCTTTTAAACGTTCGATCATTGTCTCCAGTTCAAGTTCAAGCTGGTCTGGTATTGCCAAAGTGGAAAATTTTCAACGTGCCCACAGAAGTAAGAAGACAGTTGCTCGTATTTTGAGTGAAATTCCCTAGTGATCATGATCCCCATTTTTGCTCGCTGTCAAAGAGATTACCAGCCGCCACGCTCCCAGCTATCATGTCACAACAATGCCCAAAAACTGATCGCATCATGTATATTTTTTGGTCATCATGACTATGGCAGCAGAAAAATACCAACAGAGACAAGTGATCAGGATGACGAGGTAGAGAGAGATCTGTGTAATGTGAATGGGGAAAGTTGGCCTAGTTTCAAGATAAAAAAAACATACTCCAAAAAACTCCAATACAACGACGACAGTGAACGGCGATCAGAGCAGCACATTCGTTATCTGCGACGGAGGAAAAGCTCACCGACTGTTGCCGCTGCTGTTGTTCATTGAGGTTGCTTGTTTGTGTTTGCCTATCATCAAGAAGTGGAGTTCAGGATGGTAACAGATGCACTTTCCGAGGACTCTTTAACTACTTGGCACTAATGCTTAATGACAAGGCTCTTATCTCTGCGAAACTTTTTGTTTCCATCTCCCACTCTCATGATGGCGTCGTTCACTTGTCAAAAATGCTTTGCTGATGAAATTCGATACTTTTGTGTGTGAACAAGATGATGAGAAGTGGAGAGACATAAAAGGCAAGTTAGAACTTACCAATATCAAAACCTTGGAGAGAGTCCCCA
Organism: Zhuqinia jingwanae; assembly: GCA_027744095.1. Lineage (NCBI taxonomy): Eukaryota > Metazoa > Arthropoda > Collembola > Entomobryomorpha > Paronellidae > Zhuqinia > Zhuqinia jingwanae. The sequence continues at coordinate 869 of JAHZNC010004898.1, read as the reverse complement.
GCTGGCTCTAGCCCAAATCGGTAAGCTCGATCATTGATGACAAGATTGCGGATGCAACCTCGGAAGCCGCCTGTTTTCTTTAGTAGAGATGCAATAGACGTCGTGTCGTCCACTGATGGAGAATCTGCTGATTCTGCGGCAGTAGCAGATGACGAGTTTTCGGAGAGGACGTTAGACTCACTTTTGCTGGGGAGTACTGTGGAAGAACTGCCTGAGATGGAGGGGTCCTCAACCACCGAGGCCGACGCAACAAAAAATTCGTCGACACTCTCATGGGGCACAGATGACCAGGAACTTGAGGAGTCGGAGGACTGCAGGGATGAGGAAGAAGACAAGGACAGGGTTGTGGAGGATGACAGTGGAGGTGGCGGACTTAACTCGGGCTCGTCGTCAAAATTTGTCGGAGTGGAGCCGGTGGCGGTAAAGGTAATGTTGCCGGGTCCACCGATGAATACGGGCTGACGGAAGGTGATACGAGAGAATAGGCCCTGCAAGTATAAAACGCAAAATAATAATATTTATTTCAAATCATTCTAAAAAAATACATTTGCTCTTTCCCTTCATTTACATTTCTCTCTCGTGCCATTGTCACGAACATGCAGCAGAACGTTGCGTTTTTGTGATTTAATTGCCTCTTTATTCACTGCCGTTCTAATAGACAGCGTTATGCTATATACGGAGAGTGGAGTAGAATGATTCGATAATGACGGCGATGATGTGATTTAGTATTTATGGAGGCACTGTACCTACTCTTTTGTCATTTTAAACAGAATGGCGTTACACCATCAGACTACGAACTCTCAAATGCAGCTCTCCAAACATTAGCATTGTAATAAAATGTTGTGCTGCTTTGGCATGATGACGCTCTA
>JAHZNC010004897.1:0-43294 GCA_027744095.1 Zhuqinia jingwanae | reverse complement strand
TTCCCACATTACTTCCGAAAATGCCAATATCCCCCCTTTAATGTCCCTGGACATCCCTGTGCCACCGGAAATATCTGATGGTACGGGGGTTCCAGGACATCTTACTACTTCATTTACATCACATAGTAGAAGGTTACATATGCAAGAACGATAAAAAATGTACACAAGTAAAGCAGTAAAACCTGTAAATAAGTAGCTGATAGTGAATCGAATGATACGTCACTTGCCTTAGCTTCAAGGTAAAAAAATCAAAATTTTGTCCATAATGTCCCCGGGAATGAGATGTGGGGCGAAAAATCAATAGGGTTCCGAGTTATGATCTAAGGTATCTGCATGCCAAATATGAAGACATTTGAGCAAACCGTTCTGCAGATATCGTGCTCTCAGACAAACGGACGGACAACCTCAGATAAATCAATACTATGGCTGATTTCATCAGCTACGTAATGAAAATACAAGTAAACAAATTTGTCCTTTATTTTAATGGAAAATATAGTCAAAGTGAGTAAGTGTAGGTCGCCAAGCATGAGAATTAGGAATTTTGTAACTAAATAGTAAGATTATTGTGGAAGGTTTCTGCCAGAATTAAAAAAAAAATAACTCGGCGCTTAACTCTATCGACAACCTGTCACAGAATAATTTGATTACTTGTGAAAAATGATAGAATATATGCAACTGTAACTCGTGGTTCATGTGTTGCTATTTTTTTTAATTATGCAATGTTAAGTTAGTACATTCTCCAATTCAGAATGCTTATATAAAACTATTTATACACAAATACACGAAATAAAATATGCAATATTTATGCGATGAAAAAATGAAATTTGAAATATTCAAGTTAAACGCCACAGAGCTAGATCAAGTAAACCTTAATCTATTCCATATGCGGAGTTGAGAAATGTTCACATCTCCGAGCGCGGAGGCCCTTGTTAATACACGTGTTGTGAATTTCTTTGGACTACCTAAATGTATATCTTTTGCATAAACAATAATATTACCGAACAATTTAAAAAGGATTCCCATGGTCTTCGGAACTATCTATTAATATTCCATGAGTCATTGTGGATGTACGACTATATCATAATAATATTACAACTTTCTTTCAATTCAAAGAAATACATTATAAAATGAAATCAATTTTGTTTGATCAATACGAGGGAATTCCACAGTTCTCTGTCCTGTGTTTTCAACTCATTTCCCAAAGGTTATCACCCATCGCGTCGTACATTTCCTACACATGTATTATTATTAATAGTAACGAATTCTTTGCATCCATCTATTAAAGTAGCGACAGCATAAGTACACATTCAAGAAATGTCATCCACAGCCAAATAATAATAATATGTAACAGAGATTAATGCTTCAAGTCAGTCGATTTATTAAATATAAAACATCCACACAAATAACCCCTCAAAGTTTAGTTAAAGTTGGTACATTATGAGAACATGCATTGTATGATCACAAACCGACAAACATACAAACAACGAAGGCAGTACAATTAAAGTACCTTCCAGTACCAAATAATAATAATAATAATAATAACAGGAAAAATTATAGGCAGTTTTCTCCCTAATCCCTTACGTTTATGATGTGTTTTACTTTCTCGTCGTGTTACCATTTACCTTTTAATACTAAAGAGTAAAATAAGCCCAGTCAAAGTATCAACTACATATGTATTTACATGTACGTAATTTAAAATCAATCCTCGAAAAGCCATGGTATTGTACAAGGTCTGTTGTAGGTTGCTACCAGCTAGTCATAGCTTGCAAAGAAAATCTGATTATTCTATGTTGAGGCAACACATTAGAAGGTCATTAGAGATGGAAACTTGCGATAAACCTGGAAAACTGACAGTTTTGACTGGTTATAATAATGTCACTCTGGAATATAGTCGCAGTATTCCAGAGTATATGTCTTCTGTCTACATCTTTTTCCATCCAGGTGGTTCGTTGATCCTTTTCAGTGTCATATGTGTCATTTATTCATCCCACCTAACTGTGCATATGATTTGATCTTGTTATGTGAATGTGTGTATGCTAAATTAAGTTGAAAAAGTAGTGCACATTTTGAGAGAACACGAAGGAAAGGAATAGGGGAAAGACTAGAATGAGAAGTGATACGAATGGGTGACATTAGCCCAGCATTATCCTGCAGTTTAATGGTCATCGTCGTGACAATTGTATGATGATATGTTAAAATCCTATAATAATCATAATGTGTCATGCGTAAACTATGAATCGGCAACATTTGAGATTGCAAACAGCCTACTAAGCTCATTCAGGATAATGCCACCATATAATATATAACGCATACGAGTAAAATACATATTATACCTTACCTATCTACCTATACGACCGATTTAATATGAACATAACTTTCAGTTTGATGATAAGGCTGGCCATAAAAAAGAAATGTATTTATAATGTGTAAATAAGAATTTGTCACATCACCACCACCACCACCTTATTGCTCATACCCAATATGAAACAATGTGAATATTTTTTTAACCATGCATCAAGAGAAATCCAAATCCACTAGTGCATGATGATATGATATGTATTTCAAGTTTACTATATAGAAACTGTATGAGGCTTAAGGTTATCACTAGAAAAATATATGCAAGATTTGGTGTAGTTGCCTGTACCACCATTCATATTTCAGATGTTCAAGATATCAAGAATCTCATTCATTGTTATCGCTATAATGCAAGCAATTATTTTATTATGGTGTATAGCTCTAGCAATAAAAATAAACCAATAAGTTTTAACTACACAATGTATCACTGTCACTGTATGATGATGCCAACCCAACATCAGATGATGAACTCAAGCATAAAACTGACATCGTCAGACCATCTCAAAAAAAAAATGTCAAATTAGCGTATAAATGCCATTAGCTTTAGCTAGAGATGTAAAAGTCATTGGATATCCGTTAAGTATAATTGCACTGGAAAATTGCAACGCTTCAAGACATTTATTGCAGATAAGGTGCTATAAATATCTAATTTGGGTGCTGGACTCGTTTCTTTGACAGAATATTTTTTTATAGCAATCGCATGAAAGTATTTAAATTTAAATGAAATAATTTTGTGCATTTTAATTTTACATGATTCATTTCTCCCTCTCTCACACTGTATATTGTACAATATCATTAAGTTTCTGTGTAATCACTGTACGACGTTGGATATGAGAACTGCTGGAATTGTAGTAGCAGTGAGAGAGCTAATGACATGAATTCTTTTCTTGTGGGCGACAGCACTATCCGTGAGAGTGTTGCAGTTTCTCACGCACAGATTTTGCTGACAAGACACGTTCCAAAAAGTGAATCTATTTTATTCAGCGGGATTAATGTTTAGTATCAGCAATAGTAAAATATTTTTCTACTTACAGCTTAATTACAGCCATTGAATTGACGAGACAAGTTAGCGAACATGTACATTCGCATCACGCCATATAACATTATGCTGTGGAATTGAGGTTTGAATTCCAAAACTGTTTTTTTTTTAAATATTGTAATATGGTATGGCCGTTTCTATTTCTTCAAATATCTAATTCATATTTAGATACCAGGATGACACATTAATTTAAAGTAATAAGTAATTCAATTTAAATTAATGTGCGCATCTTAAATTTGACAAATTTGCATTTTCATGGCTGCTTGAACAAATTTATACCAGGATGTTCTTTTTTCTTAGTAAAATGCACACACACGATATCAAGCACGGTTAATGGCCATATACTGAGATTTGGACTTGAAATTCTAGTTTGTAATTCGGGATAATGAGGGGGATTTATGGTTCATCCTACATGGTTATATGATGATCAGATGAATAATGGATGATCGGGTGGGAGTGACTGTGTGACTGCAATTCAAAGCTGTTCAACACATGACGTTGAAATTTGAAATTCAAATTACATGTCGTAGTGTCAAACAGCTGAACTGCACTCAGCTCTACTCTAATGTTGACAGAAACAAAGTTTTTTTTTAGCAAAAAGCCTCGCAAACACGAAATCCATTTTTTTTTCATTTTTAAGAATGCAGCTTGATATCTAAAAATGTCTGGTGAATAATTTTTCCGAAAAACTTCAAGTTTTCAGTGAACATAAACTAAATTTAATTTGGCAAAGCAAATATATTATTGTCACCAAAATTAGCCGCATTTTGGTATATAAATAAACAATATTAAATAATACGACGTCAGCCATTTATTAAGGAAATTTTATCAAATATTTACCATACATACATTACTACTACTAATCGAAAAGCGGGTCAATTAAAGCACTTGAAATGTTTATTGTTAAGTTTAAACATTAAATGTGAAGCGTTTTGATTAAAAAAAATGCATTTAAATAAACCATTGACGAACATTGTACAAGTTACATTTAGATAACGACAAATGAAGAATTCAGTCGTAACAAAACTACATTTCTTAAAACAAGTATTTTAATCCTTTAGTAGTTCCTCTTTAAGAAGTAGATTTCTTTTCCCGTCAGTTATGCCATGCAATTAAATTCATTGAGTAAGATTGATGAGCAATGAAAGTGGCAGATTGCATGATGAAATAGATGCACTGGTAATGAATAAACAATAAACGATTCTTATTCAACGAATAAATGGAAGTTGGCCTTCATTGATACAACTCGTAATATTATGTAGCAATCAAATTAAACCATTTTACATGGCAATAAATAACGTTGAGTGAGGAGGAAGAGAAATGGTTAACCCAAAAGCATTCCATTCTGATTGCGCCATCACATCTCTTACCGGTGGTAATAATATAATGATAAACAGAAGTGGATGGAAAACGGAACTGTTACTTCATTCACAATCAGTTCATTCATCCTCCATTTCATTTCACCCACATCATCATCATCATTCATAATTATCATTTTTTTTAAATGATCTACAAGCACCCACCAGCATCAGTATCCATTCATGTAGAATATATATATATATATAAGTAACTACTACTTTACCCTCTTCACATACATTGATGATATGCAAACACAATTTTGTAGAAATAGCGAAAAGCAAAAGTGAACATGAATTTTGAGCACGTACGTAATGTGTTCGAAATCGTTTATCTTTCTGTTCTATTTGCAAACTCCAAACAGGAAGAAGAAACTTTTTTTAGAAATACTTTATATTTAAGTACATACATTTTGCATATAGGTATTTATTTATACATGCAACATATTTAACAAAAAATTATCTAACCGACTTTGCTTCCTATCTATATTTGCAGTTCAGTTCAGAGAAAAAAACGAAGCAAAAAATGTTCACTTGTTCACTCACCGCCGTGATGCATCATGTCATGAAAACGAGGTGTCGGTCGGTCGGTATTGCTTTCATTCTCTTGTAAATACTCTCGTGCTGCTGGTTGCCTTTTTTATCGTTTTATTGGAAAAAGTCAGGTACATTTTTTCTTTCCTTAGTCACTGCCGCCACACCGGCAATTTTCTCGTGTATATATAATAAATTGCTTTATTATCATCATCACCACGGCGATGAGAATAAACATAATGATAACATTATGGACTTCTTCTGCTACACATATTCGTATCACATCACAGATTATATGAGCTTATTTAAAATGTACTCCATATTATAGATGTAGTGATGCACACACAATTCGACAGAGAAAAATAGTTGTTTGCAAAATCCATTTGTCATATCACCACGAAATATATATGTATTTTTGCGGTGAGTCGAGGTTGGTTGATGTCACCTGCAAAAAAGAAGAAGAAATTTTTCATTCAATTCAGCGGACTACAAAAAATGTTGTTCGGTAATAGTAAGCAAATACGCGGAGCAAAAAAGACAGGGCAACGAAAAGGAAGCTGAATACTCAATATTATATTATTGAGTCCTCTACGGATCCATGAGATATTATAGTTAGGTAGCTGGGCATGTGCATATTTGGTATGGAAAATTGAAAGTTATATAATGAGTATAAAGGGACGGGGAGACAACCAGGAAGACAAGTAGTGAAAGCTAAGGTTCAGAACTTGTTATTCCACAATTGTCTGTGTGTGTGAGGTCGTGTTGTATTTTGTCAGCAGCCACAGTAAAAAAAAGACAGCCAGTTACAAAGTACGTAACTTCACTGCTTACACGGATTATTCATGTATGCAACTCTCCCACAATTTTTTTTACACACCGCCACCGACCAAACATTTCCAGTTTGTTGCCAGTCATGCGATACGTATTCCATGAAGGATCCAAGTGAAAAGTGCTTGCTGCATTTTTTTGTGTCTTGCCGTCGTTGTGTTAGTTAAACGGGTTAAAAAAAACTTGTACTCCTATAACTTTGCACAAATATGTATCAAATAGAATATTATACTGTAGGACAAACTGTGTGGCTCTTTTCCTTCTGAACAGTCTGGCAAGAGAACATCCAGAAACTCAAGTATTTTGATCAATATCAGTGAATTAATTATGTTTCTAGCAATAAGTAGTAATATTATTTGTGAGTACTCAGCATGGCTACCGGAACTCAAATCTCCCTACTGCAGCTCTTCTTTGTCATCAGCATACAATGCGCAGGCAGGTGGCTTTACAAAACAACTCTGGTGTTTGTATAAATTTCCCCCTTTTCCATATGGGGAGAAAAAGTTTAAACCTTTTTTGTTATTATTATTATGGCTAGATTGTTAGCGTTTTGGCTTCATTTCTATATAATTAATACAGTGGAGCTTGGATTACATATATATTTTTTTTAAATTATGTAGCACGGAAATCTTTTATTATGCTGCGCTTGTGTATTCATAGCTGAAGAGGTGTCATGGCTATTTAATTTTGTGCGTATGAGTGATTTTTATGATTTTTATTTTATTTTATTAACAGTTGGCAGTCCAAAGCTAGTCAAATTGGATCTTTTCGATAGCCTTCATTTGCACAATCAATCGTATCAAGGGGTGACGCTGGGAAAAGGAATTCACAAATTTAGTCCAGGTGTCATCTTCACAGGTGAGTAACTTGTTTGCATAACAAGAGAAAAAAGCTTAATTCTTTGGCATGTGACATGTACGTGACATTTACGAAACCACTTGCTTGCAGGCGATTACCGAGAGATAATGGTGTCCAGTGATTGGGTAGATAGAATACGAACTCAAATCTCAGCAATTGGAGCTAACGATTTCACGATCTCAGCCATAATTAAGCAGAATCCGAACAACGTGGGAACAATCCTAGCGTTTTCTAGAGGGTTACTTAGGTACAAAAAAATATTTCCAAAAAATATATAAGTCGCATGATTTGGAGTTTATGACACAACATTTTTTTTACCTTTTCAGTGCGTTAGAGATTCAGTCCAGTGGTCGTAAAAATGAACTGAGAGTCATTTCCGGGTCTTTAGTAGAAACATTCCCATTCCAGCTTGCAGATGGAAGTTGGCACCGTTTGGCCGTCACATTTTCTGCATCTGAAGTTAATATATTAGTTGATTGTTCACCTGTGTATAGAAGAGTTCTTAAATTTGACCCTGTCACTGCCATCTTCAATTCACTTAACATATCCATTTGGATCGGCCAAAAAACAAAATCACATTTCTTGTACCAGGTCAGTAAAAAATGCATACACATTACATATAAGTAACATATCTCATGTACTTATTATTGAAATGAAAGCATCAAAATATGAAACATGAACATCATATTTAAAAAAAAAATTGTTTATTAGGGTGAGATGCAAGATTTACAGCTTACATTTGGTCCATATGGTTATTTATCACAATGTCCGCAAGTGGATAGCCAGTGTCCAACATGCAGCGAGTATACTGCCTTAAAACTATCGTTTGCCTCATTACAGTCACAAATTCAAATGCTAACAGAAAGGGTAAGTTAATACAATTATTGGTCTGCTTTGTAGATTGTGTAAAAAGTCTTTGTCAAATTCAACAAATTCATCATAATCCGATAGAGGATTTTAACATGACGAGTCTCTACGTCATTGCATTTTAAAAATTGGTTGCGTTTGTTTTGTCTCCACGCTCAGTTAAATAGAGCAGAAGCACGCCTGTCAGATGTGGAACAGTGTGAGTGCCAGAAATCCTGTCGTGTTAACACCTCCGTCTTTGGAGATGGATCTTCATGGCGTCAAAACTGTGACATATGCACATGCAAGGTGAGTCATTGCCAAATATAATAGTAGACATGCCCACAATTTGTTTACGATTTGCCTACTACGCAACATAACGCACGCACTTGCCTTCGTAGAAACACTGCACATTTTCTCTAGAATTTTTTTTCTCTCATGCTCTTCTCATCATTGAGGCTGTCAAGCAAACCAGTCAAGCTTACATTGTTTGAAATTTATCCGATTTTGATCCTAAAGTCTGCATCTACGGTTTATTTTATTTTATATGAGAAAACGTAGAGCTTGTGTTGTGTAGTGGGCAGCGTATATTTCATCTCATTGTTCTTGTAACAACCTCTAACAAACACAAACTAAGCTCACAATGATGTTTTATTATTGTGGTTGTATTCCAGAAAGGTGAAGTCCTTTGCCAGCCGGTTCAATGCCCACAAGCTAAGAATTGTAAGAACCCCATATCAAAACCCGGTGAATGCTGTCCTACGTGCCTCAGTAAGTGATTTGTTTATACATAATTTGCTCTTCAAACAAAATTTAGAATCTCAACATTGCTGTCTGATTGTGAGCGTGAGTTAGCTTGGTAAAGTATGATGATAATATTCGTTTGTCAACATTGGAGTGTCTGCTTTGTTTGCTTTGCAGAGCAATGCTACTTTCGTGGCAAAACTTACGACCATGGTGAGTCAACCTCTATAGTGGAATGTACTCACTGTGTGTGTACTGATGGTTCAATGCAGTGTAAAAAACATGATCCAGAAAAGACATGTCCTCCACTGACATGCCCCCTAAAAGATCAAGTTATAGTTCCAGGCGAATGCTGTAAAGTTTGTTTGGGTATGTAAAAATCTTTTTTTTTTAATTGTCGGATATAAGGAATTATTCTCATGATGTCAAAATTGCAGTAAATTCTGGTTATTCAATATTTTGCCTTCCTATTTTGATTTTACGTCAACAGGAACAGACTACTGCGCCAGTCATGGCCACCTATGTCACTCCAATGCTACCTGTCTTAATTTACAAACTACGTACACTTGCCAGTGCAAAGAGGGTTTTTCAGGTGATGGTGTGAAATCCTGCATGGATATCGACGAGTGCCTTTCAGAACGGCATCACTGCGCCAGAAATTCAAAATGCGTAAACACAGTGGGCAGCTATACATGTGAATGTGCTCCAGGATATAGAAAAATTAATCAGTTTCAGTGTGAAGATGAGAACGAGTGTGCCACCAATGGTTCTAATAAGTGTCATTTCCACGCAACTTGCACCAACACGAAAGGCTCTTATATTTGCACATGCAATCCCGGTTATAGCGGAGATGGCATCAACTGCACACGTAAGTTTTCAACGACCCACTCTCTAATGCAATAATGCTATTTAAACACAAAAATACTATTTTAGAACTTTGTCACAAGTATTTTGTTTCTGTCTGCAGTGCACTTACATATTATTTGTAACACTGAATGTTTCACCTGTTTCTTACTCGAATAATGTCATATAATTATGATGTCAAATTCATTATTGAAGTACTACTGGGGCACTTTGAAACTTGTGAATTTTTTCTTTGCTAAGATTTTCTTTTCATTAATCCATTTTTGATGTAGCGATATGCAATAATACTTGTGAAAATGGAGGAATTTGCATTGCTCCTGATGTCTGCTCCTGCCGGGCAGGTTGGGACGGAAGTAGATGTGAGACTGACATTGATGAATGCCTGCAAGAAGGGAATTCATCAATAGAAATGGATACACTTTGTCCCCCGAATGCTTACTGTGTCAACAAACCAGGATGGCATCTCTGTAACTGTATGGATGGATTTCAACTCAGCTATGCTCAACCTGGAGAATGCGTTGGTAAGTCAACTAATAAAACTGAGAAAATGAGAAAACCGGAGGGTTAAACATTCCACAGGAAAATCCATTCATAATCCTACGGTTTCTGTGGCTTAGAACTACAGTTTGATGAATGCATGTATTTAAATTGTAGTAAAGTGTAACTATTTTCACATCCATTTCCCATTTCTATCGCCTTAAACAGATATGGATGAATGTAGCGAAGATAACACATGTCCAGCTGGACTTGAATGTGTGAACACGGTTGGATCATTTGAATGCCGATGTCCACGAAAGAATCAGCATTGTTCCACAGGTAAGAATAAAATCATCTCTATTTTGAGTTTGTCATTTAACGTTTTTGTTTGCAAATTGGGCAAATGAAACTGAAGCTTTCCCAGTTATGTGTGAGCCAAAACGTGTTATCACGATTGCCCCTTTCTCAATGTATAATTGTGCCTGAGTTCTTTTTCCCACTCATTAATAATGAGCACCAATTCTACTTGCCGTCTTGCCTCTAAGGTGGATGATCATACTGTTTATCATTGATTTACATTCTTTCAGTCCATATTCCAAAGTTTGTTTGTTTGTTTGTTCTTTCATATGTACTATGTACCTCTCGGGTCAAAATCAGTAAACGCATATGGACAGCAAGAGTGTTCCGTTTACAGATATATTTCATACAGATAAATTTAATCATTGCGGAAGCAATGTAGCTGCGTAAAATAATTGTTGAAAATTCAGCTTGTGCAACCTCGTTTTCCTTTACAGTGGGAACTGACAATTCCGACAGTTGTGATTAATTACGGGCAAATGGTTTGACATTACAGGTTGTTGGGACGAAGACATACTCCATCCATCAGGCTCAAATTGGTTCAGACAAGACTGCAGTATATGCGTTTGTGACTCCGCCACAGACACTGTAACATGTAAGAGCGACACGGAAAACGATCTGTGCTCGGAAATATGTACCTCAACTCTGGTCAATATAACTGATGAGTTGTCCTCCGTCAATAAGTGTTGCAAGAACTGCGATTCTACAAATACCACGACGACAACGCCAATCGTTGTTGCGCCATCAGCTTCAGTTCAACATAAAGCATGCCAACATCAGTTCTACCCCAATGTTAATTTTAAGTCAGGTTAGTGATTTCCATTAAACATTATTAAATTTTCGGAAGCCCCGTCGTGTTCCGTTTCATGTTTCTCATAATGTGCATATATTTTCAAACGTACAGAAAGTTTCGAGTTTTTCGTGAAAATTCACAGAAAGCAACTAAAATAGATTTTTCATTAGCCCAGTTGGTGGTAATAGAAACATTTTCTTCGCCACTGAAAAATGTAAACACTGTCAAAACGGGTTTTAGAACTTCAAATCACCTTTCTATCCATTTATGCAAGACGTTTTGCAGTGAAAAAGTAAGGTGGATTTCGTTGTGGCCTAAATAACCCCGACTTGTAAAAATCAACCTGTCATCAAATTATCAGCAATTATTTATATCTACAGACTGTTTACCTACAAGTCAAAAATACTTTTTAAAAACAGCTAGCACACGGATAAAAGATTTGCTGCGCTGCTGCCAATTTATATGATACACATGAAAAGAACATGAGGGGTTCATCGGGGAAAATAATTTTGGTGCAGCTCACAGCACATAAATTTCTTTCCTCGAATCCTTGAACATGAACACTAATTTTAACTATGTAACATATAAATATAATAATGAAGAGCAATACTGTTGGGGTCGTACAAAAATAAATTCTCAACCTCAACGTTTCTATCATGAATAGGAGAAATGTGGCATTTCCAGTGTCAGACTTGCGAATGTCTTGACGGAGAAATCGACTGTTGGCCTATTGAATGTCCTCCGGTAGATTGTCCTAACGCATTTCTTCCAAAAGGTGACTGCTGCTACCGATGTCCCGAAGAAAACAAATGTACCCATTGGCACAGGAACGGCACTACCACGCAATGTCATTTATTACAAAACACGATCGAGTCTGGAACCCGAGTAACACTGCCTCATAGTAACTGTTTCTCTTGTAAATGTCAGGTAAGGACTTGCCCTTTTAACTTATCGCTTTGCAATCTTTCCAGTACAGCATCAGTTATTATTGTATGTTGAAAAGTAATAACAAATTACTCGTCATATCATACGATAAAATTATAAAAACATTGCAACGATCATGAACTAACAGACAAGAAAATCGCAGCTTATCTTTTATCATCTTTCATGTCAAATCAATCAATTAACAAAATATTTACAAACGAATAAGTATTTTTAATTTTTCGTGTGTCAATGTGAAATCTATGCATGGAAGATTTCCGTACAAAAAGTACATTTTTATAACCTCGCTCCGTGTGACTATGAACTCACAATTAACTAATAATAAGTCCGCATTGAAATATTCAACTAATCTTTCGGCAATGTTAAATGCCTGATTTATTATTATCTAACAATTTACTGCATGTTAATTAATCATACAAAATTATATTTGTCACCAGTGTGATGACATTTGTGGCATTATGTTTGCATGAACAGAGATAATAAGCATACATCATCGTAACATCCGCAGTCACGTAACCGTAACCTAGTTTTTTTTATTGCTCAGTCATTTATTTGGTGTTTTTATTTTATTTATTAAAATTATTTATTTATTAATTTATTGAAACTTATTTAGCTTAAACGTTTTGAAGTCGCAAGTTCTGATTTTTTTATGTAATTCTAAGAGAATTAATTGTTCAACTGTTTTAGTGTAATAATCAGTTGAGACGTTAAGACCAACTGACAACTAATTTCATACACGTGTTACTTAAATAAAATATTCAATCGCACCAAAAAATGTACATGGAGATTTGCATAATTCTCAATGCTTTGTTTGTATATTTATAATTACATGTTGATATATAAATCGTGATTAACCCTTATTAACCCTAACAGGTGCCGCTCTGCGCTAAATCGGTGAGCAAAAATCATGGAATTTGTGTGCTTCGGTAAATATATAAATATATTTTTATTTATCTCAAACTCACACAAAATGCCTTGCCTAGGAGTCATCTTTCTTAAATTATATCACTATTTTTTACGTTTTACAAACTGCATAATATTTTAAAGTGCTATTCATTCAGTCTTTTATGCCTTTCTACAAAGACATAAAAGAGTCAACAAGTGCAATATTATATTTATGTATATGATGACTTAAACTCAATCCTTTCTTTTTCATAAAGCAAACAAATATTTCTATTTCTAGAGAGCACTTTCGTAGCAAATTGCTATATGTCAAACCTTCGCTACTTTTAAAATATGTTCCTAAATAAGTATATTATGTTACATATTATTATAATTATAATGTTGTATCGCTTTCCTGACCTGGATAAACGTATCAGACATTTGTAAGTCGTGGCTTTCGTCTTTGTGCCTCTTGAAATCTTCTTGTAAGTGATTTTGAATGGTTACTACTATTTGTACACATAGCTTCTTTTTATGTATATGCATCATTCCCTTAAATTAGTCAATGCTTTGTATCATGTTTCCATGGACTTTTGTTATTTTCTCTTAATATGTGGTGTATTTAATTTTAAATGTAAAGGTTTATTTTTGGTTGATTTTATATAGTCAGACTGACTGCTGCTAACAAAACTTTTTTACTCAAAATACTTCTGAAAATTGTCTATATGCATGTCTGTATTCTGTATAACAGAAAATTTTTGTTCATTGTCATCATAAATGATTTCAAATGCTTGCTTACTCCTTCTTCTCTGCTAAAACTATACACTATATAAACAATTATTTGGCATCGAATTTTTAAAGCAACAATTTCTTATATAACCTCTTTAAGTTAATATGATGTTGTTCATTTTTTTATTATGGAAATATTATATATATATATTTATCTTCTTACTAATTCTTTTCAGTTTAAATTTTTTTAACTATGAAACTTGTAATTGATAGCACCCTTTCTGTTTTTCCTTTCAGTATGGAGACCTCTGCTGCAATTACGACTATGATTGTGTCGCTCGTTCATCTCATTCTTCGATCGTGACAGCGCCTGTACATTAGTTACATCACAATCTTTAATAAAAATATGACTAGTTTAACGCAATACACCAAGAAACATTGGATAAGGTATATCTCAAATCTCAATTCAACATCTTAAACAGATGCTTGAGATGCTTATGAAAGTGATGTTCTGCATTTTTTGGAGGTTTCAGTCTGGAAATATCTAGTTGGATTCTGATTATGGTTGTAGATCTCAACACAGCATAATCCGTAAATAAAAGCCAGTTAAATAGTTTTAAATGATTTAATTTTAGCATATGTAATTCATTCAAATGAAGTAAAAAATTCATTGGCCATAAATATCTGGAAACAATTAGTTGACGAAGAGTTATTTCATTTTTATTTAGCGTATGATGCTACTATACTTGCTTCTATACGTACATATTATATAATATGTATTCTGTAAAAGGGACTTGATGAGTTGCGTACATGTTTAACTACTGTAAAATAACCTCGCTCCAGTGTACCTTACTATCTTTGATATTATATAGCTTCAACCAATAAGTTACTGAACCTATAACCAGTAACTTACGCTTTTGATGTCCGGCGGGTGGACGTCAACCCTATTACCCGTGTAGCCAATGTTGAAGTCTGCTGTATCGATAATAATTATAATCTAAGTAATTTTTTTATGTGCCGTAAAATCATGAAGTAGAGAAAAAAAATCAAGCAAAAAATCAAATCAAACAATGATCACGACAAGTCCCAAACAGGTAACGAACCACACACACAGTACTATGCTAGAAGATTTTTGTTCACTTCTTTACTTTAGAAAACAAAATATTACCATTTTATCAAATTATTTCATTACCTAGTTTACTGCAAAGTGGTCACTGTTATCATCAGTCATTTTCACCAAGTCAGGGTTGGATTGGTCGCTTGGCACCAAGCAGAAAAAAAATGTCGTGGTATTTTAATGTACGGCTATACAATGTCATGATGATGATGAGGTACACATAATATACCAAAATATTATGTGGCATGGAAACATGCACCAATGTTTAAACCAAATATTAAGCTGGTCAGAGTTAATATTTATATTTATAAATTTGATGGACTGTAATAAATGCAATACTGGTCACAGTAAATTACCATAATATATAATAAATATAAAATAGTAATATATTGAATAATTATTATAAATTATATAATATTATAAATTATATTCATACCGGTCTTGTTAAAAGTATGTGTATATCTGTAACCAAGTTATTATTATTACCACTATATATGTAAAAAATAAATAAATAATGAAAATAAGTTACCGTCGTTCTAAATAAAGGCACTTGTATCACTTTGTACATTTTCGTTCCGTGTTAAAAATGGAACAACGATCTATAACTGAGTTTAAAATTTAGAGATGGTGATGATTCTTATAACATGTAACTTGAATGAACTTATCGTTCACGTTCAGCATCAACTGAATTATTAGCCATAATAACAAAAGGTATTATACTTCTAAGAAGAAAACTAATTTTTAGATGAATGATAGTTATTAACAACTATATATTGTACGATGACAACCAACTTAAAGAAAAATATATATTATACATAAATACGTACAGACATCTTAATTACAATAATGTATCAAATGACATGATCTTATATGCTACTATTACCAACTACTGATTCTACTGATGTGTATATTTGCATCTCTTTTACGTACTTACTCGATGTATTCCGATAAGTTTTATCAGTATCTGCATGCTGCGTATTATAATGATTCCATGTATGCGTAGAACTTAATAATAATGTTATGTATGATTGAATAGTCATAGTACGACAATTTGTAAGTAAAAAATAAAAGCTGCGTTCTAGTCTCAAGTTCGCTTATGATTTAATTTGAAGTTGACGAATAATGTTCTTCACGTAAAAAGCAGTACACTTTGACTTCACTTTTCTTCAGTAGCAAAACTAATCATAGTATCTGTGCAAATTAAAGGAAAAACGAGGAATCACAAAATTACTTGCATTTAAACTTTGTTGCATTTATTCATTTGTTATTATATCAAGCATATTAGCATATCATCATGAGAAAATAAAAACAAACGCCGAAATTGAGAGTCACGGCGTATTATAAGTCAGTCTGTCTGTTAATAAATATTTTATATGTACAAATAATACTACATAGTTGCATTCATCAACAAAAAATTATAAATATGAAACAAGAATACTATTAAAATAAAACGACATGAGATATTTACTGGATGGTTACGAAAATAGATTAGCAAGAGATTCAAATCGTACGTATAACATACAATTATACCGCACGATTCCCAATATATACAATTATCATTGCCCAGTGACTAGCGTAACCCAAATCGTTCCACCTTTTTAATCCATTAGAGAGAAAGTTAAGAACACCTCCAGAAGGCTGCTTGTCCTCTACATGACTTTTATCCATCATTATTCCCAAATAAGCTAAATGGAAGTACGCCCAGAAGCCAAACAAAAGATTTACGAGAACTACGAGCGGGTAACTAGACTTATACTTATGATGGCATGATGAGTGGCAAGTTCTGCTTCTTACACAAGCATCAAATATGGTTGATATTTTTTCTCTTAGCGTATACTCTACATATGTGTAGAATCCTAGTGATAATAGTACCATTGTTAGATTAAAATTCATGCCATGAAGCATTGAGCTTACTAAGAAGGTAAGTATAACAGCTTTAAATGTGCCAAACTGTTTGGAAGGTCGAAATACATCTGAAAGAAAGTAATGAAAAATTAGCAAATCATAAAAAAACATGTTGCATTATGAATCATAACAATAATCAAAACTGCACTTACGATGTCGGAGCCATCGATGCATTGAAACATTCCAGTGGATTACAACTTCCACAAGTGATCTTGGAAGTTCAATTTTCATTGGATTTGTCACTTCAATAGAAACTCCTTCTTCGGAATAAAAGCCACAAAGAGTACATGTGACCTCTGACATAAAGCATACAAAGTAGTGACTAAACCGAATGGAAAGGGCATCCCTTGCCGCAATTATCCAGCTATAAAAGTCATGAACATAACAAAGTTTTAAAAATGATGAATGTCGAAGTATAATAATGAAGTATAATTCTGTAGTATGAAATTTGCTAGATTTTATTGAGATTTTTATTCAA
This sequence comes from Zhuqinia jingwanae, assembly GCA_027744095.1. Lineage (NCBI taxonomy): Eukaryota > Metazoa > Arthropoda > Collembola > Entomobryomorpha > Paronellidae > Zhuqinia > Zhuqinia jingwanae. Next base: position 26,191 of record JAHZNC010004897.1, on the reverse strand, counting down.
TTACTTACCTCAAGTTGACACCAGCAAAAATCCAATATACCCAACAAGAGCTAAATCCGAGACACAATATAGACACGCTGGAAGTTGCGAAAACTTTTAACACCCATCCCATTCCCTAAAGAAATAAAACATGGTTTCAATATTTCTTGCAACAAAACAACGCAAATACAGCCATGAATGCCCTGGAATCGCATTTATACTCCGAGATTCTCGTAGGAACTAACAAGCTCTGCTGGCATTGGCATGGCTGTATTCTAATAAAAAATTAAATGTATTTAACAAAAAATATTTTAGTTCAAACTAAATTTTGATCACGAAATACTAAAATAGTGACATTGCAATTTAAATTTAAACTGCTCAATCCACCTGGAGCAAATACTTCACTAGAGCTTGAGAGGATCAATTTTCAATTTAGAATTCAAAACGATGTTTCATCATCGTTTGCATCGTACTTAAATGAGTTTGAAATGGACGTAATGAAGCTTAACCATAAATTTTTACAAGTTACAAACCAATGTCTTCTATTTGAATTCTACAAGTTTGAAAACGAAAGATTAGTCATTATGAGAAAATTTACCCATCGCCTGCCCTCAAAAACTCTTGAGTAAGCTTGAAACGATATCCACGGTCCAAAGATAACTGTTCCTGGACAGAATAAATAGCCTAAATAGTCTACAAGTGGTGGTAGATCCTGCTTTCCTCCAGTCCAGATTTCATGGGACAATGACAATGTCTTCATGACAATGATCATTTGAACACCTCTCACTTGCTCCCACGACTCTGGTAGAATATCCACGTACTCTCTAATTTATAAATGAAGCCAGAAATATTCTCGAATAAGAAATTTAAAAATAACTTTCACTTTTATTGTAATGTACAAACATCTCTGAAATTACCTGGCTACCAGATATGCCAGTAAACTCCCAGCAATAATTTGGTAAGTGCCACTTGAAAATGACTTTTTGGCACAAGACACCAGACACCAGTATGTCGCAATAGCCAAAATGCTAGTGTAAATGGCATTAGGTCCAACCACGGAAAAAAGGCTACTGATCCCACTAACGAAAGATATTAAATGGCACAGAGATTTAGGAAGTGATACTGAAATAAAAAATATCACATTAAAAGTTTCATTTAATTCAGCTAGAGTGAAATTCATAAATAGATAAATTTAGACCGAATTGTTCATGTATATCTACCGACCTACGACTTTGAAAAGTAACTTACCCAGTTGTGTACAAATTCGAAAAATTAAGCAAGCAAATAGTAGCCAAATTATTTGATCAATTGCACCATAAATGGTGGGTTCCATGCATTGCTCATAAACTGATTTTGCTGTGGTGTGTGCATCGAAAGGCGAATTATCATAAATAACAGAGTCTTCTCCGAGTTCTTCGACTTCATAGTCATCGTATTCCTCATACACTTCCTCCATTACTTAACGAGGACGAATGTCAAAACCGGAATATTTTGAAGGTAAAGTGATGCCTTGATACAATTAGCCACAAAAAGTTGCAACCATGCAACACAAACTATGAAACTAAATTCACTACAGGACTCGCTGCCACTTTCCTCATCACAAAGACGCAATGTGGACAGTGGATACAATGAACATGGAACCAACGGAAGGTTACAATGAAAGAATGTCACACGCCATTGTTTTAACGATGGCAGAACAATTCGTTATTGAAACGAAATTGTTTTAATTAAAATTTAGCATTAATATTTTTATTACAAATACATGCTATTCCGGCTCCGTGTGAGAGAGTACATTTTCATGTAAGTTGGTTCCATCAGACAGTAAACAAGAAATGAAAGCAAATCCACACGCGGGCTGCCAAGATTTTCAATGGTTCCATCCTTACAGCTAGCTCAATAAGGTGTTATTGTGTAGAGTGTAGATTGTAGAAGACGGAATCAGATGAAAACCCGACAAATGATGAGAGACGGTACCAGCCCAGAAACTAATTGATATTATTGATAAGTACTTTTTGTATTTGTTTGTACATATCCGGCCGGACAAACGCAAGGGGATAGCTCGGCTATAGGGTATGCCTGATGTAAGTTAGAGGAAGTAACCAATACCGGAGTTGTGTGTGACATTTTGTCAGGTACATGTTAATTGCCAGTTTTCAATATTTCTGTACTCCGGTTAGTTTACTGTTTTTATGAAACATTATTGTTGTCAATCTATGAGAGTGTGATATCAAGCAATAACTAAATGTTTGCGTGGAATAAATTTATTTTTCATGACTTACGTAATGGGACAAATATGAAGAGANTGTCAATCTATGAGAGTGTGATATCAAGCAATAACTAAATGTTTGCGTGGAATAAATTTATTTTTCATGACTTACGTAATGGGACAAATATGAAGAGATAATAATATCTTAATTCATATTATATCATTACATTGAGCATGAATTGATACAACAATTTGATAAGTAGTTACTAAGTTACTACAGCTGTATAATTATACTATGACTTCGTAATATGTTTAGCTTAGTTTAAAATTACATCTTTAAGTCCAGCTTATAATACTTCAGAATTACTTTAATTAAGACTAAGACAGCGATAATGATAATGATACTCGCTACTTCTTTGGTTGAAGCACGTCTTTAAAGGGGCCGATTTAACAACCCGATATGAGCGCGTATATCTTATTCCAGCATTTGCCATAATAACTAATAATCGTATATAATGGGCTCAAAGGGATCCCGGTTTTTGTTCTTCTAGCATGTAACATAATCATTAAATATTAGGTTATTTTACATTAATTAAACAGAGGATTTAGCATTCCACCACGACGATACTATTAGTACTGAAGATGTGTGGAACTGGAGTATCGAAAAACTGAAATGTTACCGCATATTATGTAGACGAAGCTGTACAGTCAGAATACTACTTTGGGAATATTATTAATAAAATGTCACTTTACGACTAAGACATCTCATAAGGTCACAATATGATCTTCATACGAAGATCAATTTGTATAAATAGTTATCTAAATGGATAGAAAATGGATCATTATAAATATATTTAAAAAGTATTATGTAGAAAACGGAAGCGTCATTGGTGAAGGGTTCTGCAAGTAGGACATCACGACGGCTGATATGCTGAGCCTGAAATAAATAGTTATATTTTGAATTTTAAAAACAGTTTCACACTTTGTGCAAATTAGTTGAGATATAGACATTGTATGCTTACATGAAGCTACTGAAAATTTGTTTAGCATCATCTTGCAACCTTGAAGAGGCGAAACCAATACAAGAACAGTAAATTGCTATCCATGCGCACCATTTCATCTTAAACATTAAAATTAAAGAAACAATTAAAAAACAGAATAATATAATGCAAAAATCCTCATATGTATAAGTTATTTGGATACCAATTTACCCTCATCATTAGCCCAAACATACTGAATAACATTCCAATCACACTCATGTAATCAGAGGTAAAGTCTTCGAATACAAGCCCAGATACCCGAAACCTAATAATATGAAATAAATCATTAGTGAATAATTAATAAAAAACCGTGATACCATAAGTATGCACAATTATGTGACATATGTAACACACTTTTAAATGATCTTTATATTTAATTCACAATATGTACCTTCGAACTTTATCCGCTCTCCGTGGGTCCACATAATTTGCTCCCGATTGTCGAGTATTGGTTGCCGACATTTTCTTTTCGTATTTTCAAGCTTTTGGAATGAGATTCGCTCAAACAAATGCCTATCCAATTTCTGATACTCCTAAAGAGAAACGACCAATACTATTATCAATTAAGTTCGAAAGGCCAACAACGAAATTTGCCAGTAACTCAAACCAACTTTGGAATTCTAGAAAGGTATTAGTATCTTTTCTACGAGATAACTATTTGAATTTTAATCTGATATATTAGATAATAGGACATGGGAGATTTTAACAAAGTAAGATTTACAGAATCTGTAATACAGATTTGTATACTCCCATTTAATGAACTAGTAACTGATGTAAATCTTGAGGAGATTTTTAATTACGATAAGTTTTTTTGACGGGACATTGAAATATACAAATATTAAATATTTTTACTAGATTTACAAGCAGTGCAATGTTTAATCAAATTTGAGGGTGTGACTTGCTCACTTCATTCAAGTCTTTATTGACATATGACGAGATTTATCTTATTTTTAACTATCTGAATTAGCATTTTCAAAGGTAAATATAGCTTTCAAGTCAAAACGCAGTTATTATTAATTTTTACAAGTCAATTTACCTTATTTAAAGTCGAACCGAATTAAAACTCCAGCTGGTTTCTCAATCCTGCTGATTGCCTGCCACATATTAAGCCCCGTATAAACCAATTAACTCCGGCTTTGCATCTCGCACTTACAGTCCGCCAGTCTTTCTGGGGTAGACGTATTTTTTCTAATGCATGCGTGATGGGGCTCAAGGTAATATTTGTATAGTGGGGCGACGGATACGTGTAGTAAACAAGTTTACGACTTTATGAGATGAGAATGAGAACACAATGCAATGGCAATGAAAATAAATTTGGTTTCTCTTTTTCTCATCCTATGCTGCTGTGTACACGTATAATACAGCACCAATTACCACGATGTGCAATGCAGAGCTACTTATTAGCTGGGATTGCTCAACTGCTGCTGTAATAGGTAGACGTATTCCATTCATTTCATCCTAAGACACGTCAGCTGTTACGATAGAGAAGTATCAGTAGGTCGACCGAAAAACTCTTTCCGCATGTTGAAATTATAAAGTTTTGAAATGGATTTCTAAGTGCTCTTAATCAATATTATTTAGGTTTGAATATTAATTGTATTCGAAAAATTACGCAGTAAAAATAGAGGAGCACAATGCGTCGTGCCCACGGTAATAAAATGTTTTTTATTTTGTATAATTTGAAAGTTTAAATGTGTGTGAATATAGCAAGTGTGTTAGTTAACTAGTTAGTTAATTACAAGTGGAAGAAAACCTTTATGGTGGAGTAAAAGGTGAAAAGAAGTATTCTTCCTGTACTTTTATATTCACGAATGGTCATTTTGTTCGTATTTTTTTTAGCAAACCAGTACCCCAATTACCCTGTAGGTGCTCAGGACCAGGACCCAGCACTAGAGGGTGACAATGATCGGTTAACTGATGAACTGAAAGGGAAAATCCAGTCATTGAAATCTGTGAGTGAAAGGAACAGTTTTTCGAAATCTTATTTATTGTAGAATTCATATGGTGTATGTACATGTGTAATAATGAATTTTGGATTCATTTGACAATTCATTGCAGCTCACAATTGAAATTGGATCAGAAGTCCGAGATCAAAATCGGTATTTGAAGGACATGGTAATTGTATTTCACATTGCAAATCTAAAGAATGGGGAGTTATATTTTGATCAAATAATAAAACATTTTCATATGGGTATCATTGTAGGATGATGACATCGACAATGCTGGAGGATTTTTAGGGAAAGCCATGGGAAGAGTGAAAAAGCTTGCCAAAGGAAGTCACAATCATGTTATATTATATCTACTGCTATTCTCATTGTGCGTCTTCTTATTTCTGTGGCTTCTTATAAAATTTTCTAGTTAATGAAAGGAAAAAAATTTACTAATATAGCGTGGAAATGTCGAAATTCAGAAATCATTTTAAATATGAAACGATTTTATACAGCTTCATAAATAAGGCATGAGTCAATAATGCTATGCCCAGCAATGGCTATTATTACCTAAGTAACATAGTATTTAGAAAAACCGTTTTAATCGCAAAGCCCATTTCAATATATTTTCAATATTATTTATTTACGTGATTTTATGTATTTTCGTACAAACTTCAAAATTTTACGTTCGCCCGTTGTATTAAATAAATTTCGAAATAACTTCCGGAAATCTAGTACAACACGTAACAATATTATTATTATCATAACAAGTTAGCTTAGTTGAATTTGATAACTGTTATTACAACATTAATTATAATAATAGGTTAAAAATTATTGCATGAAAAAATTAAACAGGTTAATTGAAGAAACTTATGTATGACCCTTTATCATGAAAACGTTTGGTTCTGGTGGTTGGCGTTGTTGGTAGTAGGAAGTTGGACTTACGTGCGTCTTTGCTTATACATGTATTTAATGATTAGCACTTTTAATGTTTTTAAGTTCAGTTACATTGCTCACAGCCGGCAGCCCCTCGAAAACCTCCGTAATGTCTGTGCTGGAAGCCTATGCTGACATTATTATCTATTTTTGACATAACCAAGTGTTTATGTCGCTATTAACAACATACATTAATTGTTCTCGCTGCAAAATTACGAACAACAAGTAAATTGCTCTTCTTCTTCTTCTTAACGCAATCGATTAACATCGTCCAATGTTTTAAAACATAGATATCCAAAACAATTTGAACTGTTGTATAAAAAAAATTTAAACAATTTCGGACCAATGCTGGAGGTTAATATATCGTCTAATGAGAACGCATTGTATTGTTATTGTCTATTGTTAGTTATGAAAGTTACTGGCAACTGATATTTTTCCTGAGGAGTAGTACCAGTGCGACTTGGAACATTGTTATCGTCAAGGCCAAGTTTAGCCAGTGTTGACCCTAGTCCTCCGCAGTCAAATCCTTCCGGATCACCAATTTTATTTGGTCCTTCCCCAAATAAATTATGATCCCGATTTACACAAACAGTTCTGTCAATGTCAGAGAGTCCTGGTGGTAGTCCATTGTTAATTATAATCGCAGGTGTAGGGTTAAGATGATCGTGCTTATTGTGAGTACTAGTGGGCATTTCATTTGTGATTTTTGATTTTTCACTTTTACCATTTTCGACAGATTTGTCAGAAGTAGGAAGGTTTTCCAACTTTAGGTCGTCGTTAGGGTTAGCCCAGGACATTAGGCGATTTGGGCGTTTCTTACGAGCAGAAAATCTATCAGGCATAACAGATTTTCCTTGATCGTATCGCAGTTTGATACTGTGAATAACCGGTTCTACTAAACCCAGCAGTGGCCTTTGGCTGGGTTGGCCTGCCCAACATGATTCCATCAACTGCCAACATTCCTCGTCAAACTCTTTCAATCTCTCTGGTCGACATCCTGGTTAATTATTAGCAGAGGATAAAAAAAATTTAATCATCGTGAACCACTTTAAAACGGCAGGTAACTCAATGTACTTCAATCTTAATTAACAATGACAATATAAAAATCATCTAGTATTAATCTAAAGTAAGTATGGCACAAAGATAATATACTACTTGAGAAATTAATTAAATACCAGAATATTTTTTAATTTTATATCTCTGTGAACTAGTCCTTGAGAATGAAGGTAACGGATTCCTGAGACGACATCCAGGGCAACCTGTTAACATAATTGTTGAATGTTAGTCGCTAAAGGGAAACGCAAATCATTATTGATCAGCGGACTAAATTTCTCCTAGTAAATCTTTTAACCTGTAATCTAGTTAACCATGGAAGTCCAACTTTGATTGCACAATAAAGATCACGATTCAACTTGTCCATTATAATTAGCACGGCTGGAATCCCACCAGCGTAACTGTGATCGATGACAGATCCTCTGACGGTGACAATTCTACTATGCTCCGGTATGCTCCTGTACCGAAAAGAATAATTTAAATTTAGCGAACGCACTGACATTATAGCTTCAAGTATTCTACAACTAGCAGCCTAGTGCCTAATGTCCCTAAATTGGGTGTACCTCATGTAATAAAACTCCATTGCGAGGTCATTCCAGTGTTTGTCATCCATAGGAACAACCGATTTTACAGCACATGGTCTAAACGGTCCCCAATACTCACACGCATATACAACTCCGTATTGGCCTCTCCCGACTTCTTTTCCATAAGACGGCATGCCTAATTGAAAAATTGAAATGCTTGGAAATGAAATAACATAAGAGAAGAACAATCATTCATGAGCCATCAAAACATACTGCTGAGGTCTCACCAAAACGAAGAAAGTCTATGATTGAGCTAGTCTCTAACGCCAGTCGTGCTAACCGTGGAGCATGTATTTTCCGAAGTCTAAAACCTTGCTCTCCTGTTCTCTCCAGTCGTTCGTTGTGATGTGCCTCCAGGTGTCGAAGTGCTACAGTGAAGGATTCGTGCGATGCCTTCAACCTTTCCCGGAGCTGACCACACAATGTCTGCGCAAGTTGACGTTGACACACCAAATTTAACTTGAGAATGTCACTTGCAACAGTTCGCCGCCATGAACCATTAACAGAATCAACTGTGCACCAGGGTAAAGATTCTAGTATCCTCTTTACTTTATCAATTAATCCCTTCAAAATTGAAGATGATTTGTCGTTTGAAATGTTAATCTGGTAAGCAGCTGTAAGTATCTAGAAAAGTCATAGTATTTATATAAATCAATTAAATTTTCTACTTAGTTACACATACTACAACGTTTTAACTGCTACGCCACCTGCCTAAAAAACACCACCCTTTAGGTTAAGTCAATGGTTAATGGTAGTATTTTGACATGGTCTATAAGGGTGGTATTTTTTTGGGGCAGACGGCGTAGCAATACAATTATGTTTCAATGGCCACAAAACTTTACCTGCTTCAAGGCGACACTTGCAAGAGCGCTGTCATCCTCAATATCATTCAAATTTCTCTCCAAACTGGATATACAACGTTCTAATGTTCCGAGAAATGTATCATGGAGACAATAAACAGAGTTTATGAGCTTTTGTGCCAAGATGTTGTTGAGATCTAGGACAACCAGCTCACGAATTTCATCCATGCATTGTGAAACAAGTTTCCCTGACAACGGTCCTTCACAGTTTCGCAGAAACGGATCTACAAACGAATTAAATGGTACTTATGGGCCAGTGTCCCACCACTTATATTGTTACAAGGAATATACTGTTGAATCATAAGTTATTAGATATGCTTGAATTTTCTTGAAGTGTAATCATAAACTAAAATATCAATTCCATTAGGTTGATTGTACTTATTGATATAGGTTAGGTTATGTTAGGTTAAGAAGGTTATCTATACTTTACGGTTTTTATCAATTTAAAAGAAATATTCTTTTAAAAAACACGGAGTCAAATATCTAAATTAACCTTGCATAACCTAGCCTAACACTGACACTAAAATTTAATCGCAGCTAAAAACCTAAACATCATCAAAAAAATATATAAATGGAGGGACACTAAGCAATTCACAATTTCCGAATTAATTATTGAATGCCGACACATCTAAATCTGTATTCTTTACAATGTGCCAAAATATAAACTGTACCATCAAATTGATGTCTTTCAGCTTTTTGTAGGATATCCTCCTTTCGTTCATTAATAGTTTCTGCAATAAGATTACACATCTCGTCCTGTTTTTTCTCTGCTATTCTTAGAAGATTATCAAATAACTCAGCCTCTTTCTGTCTTGAGTAATCAATGCGCTTAGGTGTCACTTGCATTTCTCGAGCCATGTCAAACGCAGAGAGGATAAACAATTGAAGGCAATGGTTTTGAATCTGAATGAAAAAGTTCGTACTAATAAGCCCACGGTTCAAGACATGTTACGCAGAGGAACATCATTTTAATTTGAAATATGTCAAAACACTTACATCATGTAAAATGTCGGCAGCCGTAATGAGCTGGGATTGTAAGTAGGATCGGACGAACTGGACTAGAACATACAAATCATTGAGACATCGTATAAATCGACTGGAAACTTCTTTACGAGGACTACCATCCAACAGGCCGTCATCATCAAGCCCTGATAAACTCTTGTCACTTTCTTGCGTGGTGAATCCTGAAAAGAATCCGGAAAAATATAAAATAGTTGCATTTATTCTAACAATGTATTATGTCAGTACGTTCTACTTTACCTAACACTTCCAATTGATCAGGAATATTATTTCCAGATTTGCTGGTACAAGAAGAGTCCATTTTGCAGGAACTCCCTTCTGGAGTGAAGTGAAAGCCACCATGATTAAGAACTTCATTTCTATCAACTTCAGTTAAGCCAGATGTTTCCTCCGATGTTGGCATTCGGATGAAAAACACGGGTAATTTTTCAGATAAGCTTTTAATCATTTGTAGTTGTTCAACATCCTGAACAAAACAAAATACTTCATTGAACCACGGCTTGTATTTTCAATAAGGAGAAGCAACGCCCTTTTTAAAATAGAAAACAAAATACCTCTTCAGATACACTGTCTCCAGCAATTCCGTACAATAGGATCGGGGTAGACGTCTCAAAAAGCTCGTTTATGACTTCCCTTAAATTACCCAAATTACCAGTTGGAGGGACAACCATTTGTACATTACTTTGTAGAAGTGGATGTTCCAGATGCACCTCTACAACTGGATTATCTTCTAGAGGGCCCTGAAAATTAAATACGTATATGCTAAGTCCTTAAAGCAATAATTTATCCACATACATAGATACATACAAACAACCAAAACGGCAAAAAGTTTCAAACATATCATACCGTAGCTTCTTTTTCAGGTACCGCCAAGTCTACGTTTCGAATTCCAGTTTGCCTGGATTTCCAGTGATTATCGTGTAGATTTTCTACAAACTCATAACTGGATCCCAAAGTCAATAAAACCTGAATTCCAAAAATAAACGTTTTGGATAGTTTAAAAGGAGCCTTTCCTTGAATGAATTCGTATGTATGTATATACATAGATACCTAACTTATTGATTGCCATATTACATATATTTAAATTAATTTACTTGACTCTTTCCACGGCTGTACTTGAAACGAACCATTCTCCATGATAAAGCCTCCGTCGACTCTTCAACAGGTAATTGTGTTTGGCCCAGAAGTTCATTCACTAGAATAGCTTTCGCTCGACAATTTTGGCCAAGAATAATAACTGATGGTGGCCGTCCAATACACGTGCGGATCCTATGTATTTCCTTCACCTTTGCCTCCAGCGCTCTCCATGCCTCTGAAATTAAATGCAAAAGCAGGTCAGACAACTATTCGTATTTTTTGCATGTTTCAAAGTAGACATGTTTTTTCTTGGATTACCTCGTTGGATGACACCACTTCCGTAAAGATCATCTAGTGCTTTCAGTGTATCCGAATAGAGTCGCTTGAGCAAAATCCCATTTTGTGAAAAGCGATGGAATTCGGAACGAAGACCGATCCTCATTTTTCCGTTTGGATCTGTATTTTGTGCGAGTAGTCTCCTGTTTGGGGAGTGGAAAAAATGTTTTTTAAAACCTTTAATCAACACGTTCTCCTTGATAAAAAAAAGTAATAGTTACAGCTACAATATCAACAGAAGAAGAAGAAAAAAAATCTATATGCACGCTATGGGTTAACTACACACGCAGAGTGCTAAATCAACGTTCTGATTAAGACCAGAGTATATCGTCAACTGTTTTCACATATGAGGCGGATGCAAACGAATCAAAGGAAGAAGAAAAGTGCGGTTAATAACACACACAACTTCCAATGCTCCAATAAAATTCTAGCCTTATCTTAGCAAGAATCCTACCTTCTTCAACGAGAAAAAAGAAATCGAACAGAACCCATCATAATAATATGTACTATATACCATGCTTCATGTCTTCATGTACCAAACTTGTTCAATTGCTCATTCATTGCCTCACCCCTGTTGATTATATGATTTTATGTGGAAGAGATACATAGATGATGAAGAATTTACAAGAAAGAAAGATAATCTCGTGTCGCGTTAAGTGTTTAGCTGCAACAAGATAACTTTTATTGTGAAAAGAGTAAAATTGGAGAGGAATATTCATATTCTCATAATTATTACACTCTGATAAAAATTATGACCAGCAAAGAATTAAGAATCACAGTAATAATAATGAAAAGAAATTCCACGCCTATATATAACCCAAGATGTCTTCAACCAACACGAAGGAAAAAATAACAAACATGAAAAATGATTGACCCCAATAGGAGTTTAAAATGTGGATGACGAAGGCGCAGAAAAAGAAGAAAAAAATTCAACATGCTGCTGTTGGAGTTTGTCGCTTAAAAAATACTTGTGGTGACATCAAAGCGAAACGAGAAGGATCATGTTGCATAAAAAACAAATCCATTCTATCTCCATTCAATCAAAATGCATGAATTTCATCAAAATACTTAGTAATATTTTGTTATTAAGCTAATCACCTTTAGTTTTAGCTCTTGTGTTATAAAATTATAATAATAACTTGTACATACATATCCCGCATATTATTATAAATCTATATCCCATGGATTTGATTTATGCATATGCTCGATATTCATTACGGGAATGGGAATGCTGTTCACTAAAAATACTTAAACATTACATAGGTACATACATACATAAATACATAATATTGAACATGTAATACTAATAACATAATAACTACTAAATATACTATGTCCCCGTGACATGAACATTCAACGTACTCTCTCTCTCTCTCTCTCTCTCTCTCTCTCTGTCGTAAGCAAACAGTTATTTTCTATTTGCATGGACTTACTTATCTACCTTAATATTGTTTGAACTTGTTTGGGGACAAGAAGAAGAGTAGTGAATGAATGCTTCTGCTTTTTTCAGTATCATATTTACTTGTATCGTATTTACCTAAATACAAAATACTACTTCTTATGATAAAGGATACAAAATTTTAAATGGTGAATTCTTCCAAAATGCGTCTACACGACATCTATATATTAGTTTAAATAAATCAATAATATATTTTTTCTGATTTGGAACAACTTTTTATTTGCTTGTGATAGCAATGAACAAAGTTCCATTTTCAAATGTTGTACACATTTCTGATTTCATCTTGATATTTTTTCCTTTGTGATGTCTTTTCCCCCCTTTTCCTCATCATTTCACCCTAAAATGTACACAAATCCAAAGATCAAATGAGAAAAAATAGATAGACCAGAGAGCTCTGAACTCACGACAATACTTGTTATTAGTTTGACTATGATTTGTGTCTGTGTCTGGATTTGATTTACTTTAATTTTAAGTAAGCATGACGTTGTACACGAAAATGTTACAACCTGTATGATAAAAATACATTTTTTTACAGCAAATCTCACCTTGAGTTTACAAGTTTCACGATTTACATCTTCGCAGATCTTTAACTCATATTTAGATGAGCACACAGTACGCAAAATTACTATTGCCAACTTAAATGCATAAACCTTTTAGGCTTCATCAGTTTATTGCGTTTCAAAAACATATTGCTTTTCCATTAAATCCATTAACCTTCAGACTCGGGCCTGAGACCAATGAAAGAAGGTGACGACGAGAGAGTGAGAGAGCTCAGCGAGAGGAGGAGAAATGCTTCCGGAATATTTTAGCACACACATAGCACGCAGACGCAAAGAAATAAAGTCACTTGAAAGTTGGAAAGGTCAAAATAATAACTGGAATCCATCAAAACATGGTTGTTTTGGAATCGCAACAAATATGAAGATATGATATTCATAAACTAAACAGCAACTTGCTATCATTCATACTTCATATGGTAGAGTCATGCACACAAATGATTTCAGTTTATTAATCTATGTAATATTTTAGCGAAGCAAAGAGGAAAGACCGAGTAGAAAAATAGGCATTTTTGCTATGCATTCTAAATTTGTGAAGCTTATAAATAAGATGCGATGGAGGGGGCTGATGTCTGATATGAATGACCCTTGAACTATCTGAGTTGAGAGTTCAAACCCATTTGATAAGGTATTAAAATAATGTGAGAGAGGAATAATGCTTAGGCAAAGGCAATGGGGACGTGCTCAATTTACTATTGGGCATGATGTGATTGCAACTCAATAATTACTATAAAACACCAGTTTTGAGTGGATATTCAACATTTGAAGTAAGTGGTGGTAGCGCTTAGTTTCTATAATTCTGTGCGTAGTGTGTTTTGCAAGTTCGCATTTGCTACGTATACTGCACAGTCTCCGCCAACTCTTCAATCACTTTACAATTGATTCTTGACTTCTAATTTGGATAAGCCCCTTAGTATCATTATCGATTATCATAGATTGGTGAACGTCTTTAACATTTGACACCAGTTTTAACACTCACTTACTAAAATTTAATTTAATTCAACATTATAAACTCCTATCTTCGAGGATTATAGCTAAAATAATACGAATAAAATCTACCGTTTATACGAATTCTCTCACGTATTTATTTCGCTGAATATTGGGGTAGTTCTATTACGGTAATTGCTGTTTCAAGTTCTAAAAACCCAAAAGATTAAGGTTAAATTTAGGAAAAAGTACCATCGTACTCATACATGATCTAGATAAAATCGTAGGAATGTTAATTTTTCTTTTTGGATGCTTAACACTTTGGTGGAAAAGAGTACACGATAAGGACGAAATAATTGCATCATAAAAGAGTGATTAATTAATGTTGTTTGCTGCGAAAAAAAATTATCTTTTAAGTTAATACTAATACTACTGACTTGCCTCAACATTTAAAATACAAGTAGTAACTAAAGAGTGAAAGGTTTCATCATCAACGCCATGAATATTGACATTGATACCTAATCATATTGATCACAAAATTTTCCTATATGGTGAATATATATACCCACAACATATACGACCAAATCAACAAGTGTCATCATGATCAAATTCTTTATTTTTTGTTTTTGTTGGTGCTTGAGTTCATCCTTAGTTGCCACAATGCCATTGTCATCAAATAATTAATGATATTTCGATCCATGACCTTTTATTTACTTTAACCCTTAACACCTTTATCATTACATTTTAAAAATGTTTAACTTACTTGCATCTTATTGTGTTATTCATTTACTAACACAGATCCTCATTAACAGACTTAGAAGAAGAAGTAAACTAGTAACTGAGATTTGGCACTTGATGCTATGAATTGGGTTGAATATCACAATAAATCTTTGTACATAAATTTGTAAAGTCTGGGAAACCCACACTTGATTTGAAGCCCAAATTAACAAAATATAACATTTAGTAACAACCTAACAATAACAATATACAACTGACATCACAATAATCACCTTTGTAGCAACACAAATCAACGCAAGAGTTACATAGAATTTTATAGAATGTCGAATGAAGAAAACGATAAGAAGTAATAATTTTTACATCGAAATTAAGAAGAAGAAACCCTGATTTTACGGCACTCGCCTAACGTCACACACGTGCACTGAAGAAAAGGACCTCCTATTATGCATGTGCTTTTGTTACTAAGGATATTCGGAGTAAATTTTAGCCATTTGGGATGTACCATGGATGATGGAACCTGATTGCTGAAGTTGCTGAGAGGAGAGACTCACAAGAGAATCGCTGTGCTGTATATAATGAAAAAAGATCCTACTTAAAAATCATCTGGGTCAGCTTTATATTATAAAACTTACATTTGTGTGCAATAACACTTTTTTACACATTGGCTGACTTGACTACATACATACATGAAAGCTTTGTAGTGCTACACACAATAGTTGCTGTTGATAATATAATACACACCAAATAATACATTGCATCTCTTGAATATTATTTTGTGAGTAGCAGCGTGTAAAAAAAAGATGAGGTATTCATGTATGCTGGTCGTGGTGGTGTTGAATTGCTTAGTTAGGTAAATACACCCATCTTAATTTCTTTGATGCCACTTCCACAACAACAGTTTTGTTATTTTGTTTGACTGATAATGATATGGCCAAATATGTAGATAAGACAAGGAACGGTTTTGTTGTTATATGCGATGGCTTGGGATTATAATATACAACAACGCAACGCGAACAAACGATGAAGCTTTTTTAGCGATTTACCTTCGCGGCGGCAGCATTTACCTTTCCAATAAAATGGTGATGGTGGTGGTGTGCGACAGATTTTTGTCTGCTTTGTTGTCTGCTGTCTGCTCTGCTCGTAATCAAAAATCAGAGATGAGAAGCCAGGGCTAGGACGTCAACAAGAAGGAAAAAAAGAGATAGTGGTTGACTATATTGTTGTTGTTGTTGCTGTGCATTTGTTGTTTTGCTGTACCCTGTATTTACCGATTTAATTATAGGACCTCTGGTGCTGAACAAGAATTGATTTAAGTAATTGTAATTACTGAAATACAGATAAATCCGGTTAGAACCAGCGCCCATCTCAGACTTTGTGGCAAAATACCATTTATATTGTCCTCCCATTAACAATTTGCATAATTTCGTATTTATAGGAAGTAAAAAAAGCGTCGCCAGCGTATATATGATGAATAATTGGATAATTTGTAATTAAATGTAAACGAAATCATAATTCAGCGCTTTTATTTCTTTTAACACATTTTTTATTGTGTGGCATTAATTATTGTGTCGCATTATTAATTCATTGATCGTCAAGTTTGAGCTTGCCGTTGTTGCATTTTGTAGCATAGCATATAGGGAAGAAAATGAAAACATGTTTCATCCTGTCAAGGATAGGTGGTGGTTGCTATTTCAGATCGTGTCTTAGAGTCCTCTTCCTGCTTTACTTGATCGCCCTTTATCCACTCTAGTAGACTTCCACACTCTCTCCTTCTCATTCTCTCTAAACTAAACCCAACACCCAATATCAATCGAAAGAAAAGTTGGCCCATAAAAATGTTCCATAATAATTTTTTTTTCTTGTGGCAAGTTTACGTTGTCACTTGCTAACTCACTCAGCTCAATTTTTTTTTCGTTCAGAGTGATGTACTGATGTCATGCAAAAAGGAGCGACCAATCAAGGGGAATGGAACAAATTGGTCATTCCGTCTTCTGAAAAAAAACTAAAAAGGGAAGTAAACCATGTTTCTACTTCTACTCTACTGTTTCACTTACGTATATTGGAAGTCAGTAGAGGTTCCTAATGGAAGTAACGTAATCGTCCCTAGGGTTACTCTAATGCCACCACCATTCGCCTCTCACCCTTTCTTCTCCATAAAAAATGACAAGAAAAGGAGCACAAAATCGGTTTCAGTTCCACTCCGTTTCCTTGCACTTTTGTGTAGTCTGCAGGTTCCTGGAAGCATTACTATTTCCGAATTTACACACCGTTGTTCGTCTGATGCTCATGTGTGTTTCAAATTCAACCGATCCATACCATTCATATCCATCACAATCATGTCTCATTTTTGTCTCTAGCAACAGTATCCACCAACTTGTTCGTTCAACCCCACTCGCATCAAAAGTTTTCGATTCCTATTCAACAACGCAAAACCACATTTCACATCCATTATTGCCGTTGCACCATTTATTCATTGCTTATATAATCAACAAATAAGTACTGTTGAATGTTGAAGTTAGCAGTAAAAAAATAAAATGTATGGCAGTACACAATTTTGAGGAAAACTCTTCATGGTGACCACTTCAAAGTATATAAGATATTAGGTATGTTGTATGTATGTACAAAATAGCTTGTTTCGTTTTCACGGATAAGTTCTGCTGTACCTGGTCATCACACTCGCTCATCATGTGCGTCAGCTAGCTACACACTTATTTCATGTTATAATCTGATTTGGTTGTTCCATCATCTTTTACTGTTTTTTCTTGAATACTAAACTGAAATGGTGATCTATTACAATGATGATTATGACATTATCTACGTCCTATAACCTCTCATTCACTCTTATTCCCGTGCTATATTTTCTGCATTGTTCAACTTTTATAGGATGCTCTTTCTCAAAATATTGTAATGTGAAACCGTTACGTTCAGAGTTTACTTTTATTTCCGTCACAATAGAAAGTGTTTTCATCATGCCATAACGACAGACGATTCCACCAATTTTCCGAGTTGCACTTTGTGCACCCCCACACGGTAACTATGCCATTACACAATGTTACACCTCAAAAGTAACATTTTTTTAGGGAGAAAATGAGATGTTGATGCACATATGACATTAAATTGTAACATGAGAAGTAAAGAAAATTTTCACAAAAAGGCTTACCAGCTTTTGGGGAGAGATACATATATTCCATTATGTCCCTCCAGTGCATCTAATAAAAACAAATGGACAATTTCGTTTTGTGGTGTCATTTCAACGTATTGTGATTGTACAGTTTGAACTGAAGCGATGCTTAACGATTACTTTAATGTTACCAACCTATTGAACCACACGTGAAAAAAGTCAGCAGTTGCTTGGAAAAAAAACATTGATGGTGAGTTCTAAGGAGATATCGTTTACATGATATGATGCATGTTGAAAGGTATAATTTAAAAAGTAACAAGTAAATTTGAAATTATCCCTGCAATGCACAGCATATAATTATGTAGCAGCAAGAAATAAATCTACATGCACACATATGTACATATATTTGAAATAATTTTAAACAAACAGAAATTGTAAAGATTTGTTTGTAAATGCACCACTCGGCTGATTGTTAGTTTGGGTTGG
The DNA here is from genome assembly GCA_027744095.1 of Zhuqinia jingwanae. Classification (NCBI taxonomy): domain Eukaryota; kingdom Metazoa; phylum Arthropoda; class Collembola; order Entomobryomorpha; family Paronellidae; genus Zhuqinia; species Zhuqinia jingwanae. Next base: position 7,884 of record JAHZNC010004897.1, on the reverse strand, counting down.
TGATATACAAATGACGTAAGGGTTTATTTTCCCTACTTTGTTGCCTTCCTCTACCCCATAAAAAATATATTGTGATAGAGAAATGACAGTTTTTGCCCTTTTAGGGGAATAAAAGTGACTGAGAGTAAGTACAGTAGGGGAAAAGTCATTCATGCATAGAACCTTTATCTAGAAAAGGGCTATACACAGAAACAGAGATGAAATAAGTAAGTAAATATTATATACACACAAACACAATTTCCTTCTCCAAAAACACAGAGCAGAGAGAGAGAGACTGATGTAATAAAATATTCTATTTTCTTCAACAAAAAATGGAAACTCCTCCACATCATCAGTTATTCGTCGAAAAAGAATATTCTTCATCATTCAGTAATCTTCTCAAACTTGTATATTACATAATATTGCTCCTTGCTATTACTCCTGTTCTCCTGTTTGTAGAGTGGAGCATGTGGAAAAAAGTGCTTTTAGTCGATGCGATACGGGCAATAATATTATGCGTGAATATATGTAGTTCTTTTTTCTCGTGTAATCATTGAAAAGTTGAAGGTTCTCTCTGTCTCTTTCTCTGGTTCACAGGGGAAATTGAACCTTTTTCTGTGTTATGCATCCTTTATGAATACTTCATGCCTTTCTAGTTTTCTTTTTAGGGTCAGACGGAGAGCGATCAACAAGACTGAATGTTTTGCAGAAAACGCATCCTGAAGTGCAATAAAACTTTCAGGTCAAGTCGTCAGTGATACATGATTACTTTCACTTATGTAAGGCAGATTGTGATGGTGAGCTTAGAGAATAAATGCGTTCATAATTTACTGTCGACTTCAAGGAATCAATAATTTATCACTTTAATATTTGCTGTGCACAAGGTTGTGTGAGTTTACTTTCCCTTACCTGCTACACATGTTTACATCAAACGTCTTGGAACGTAATGGAAAACGTAAATTTTCCTCGATGTATCTATGCATATATCAAAAACTCATATCCTTAAAAACTGTTGCTGCTAATCCCGACCTAAATGACAACATTACATTATTTTAATCTAATATTTATTAATTTATCATTATTCAATTGTTACAAACCGTTATTAGTGCATGTGCCCATCAAACAAGTTTGCAGCTGCAGTCAGCATTTCAAGTTTTTATGAAAGCAAGAATGGTCATGACATGATTTCGGAATTGATTGAAGTAAATCGCGCACTTTTAGACATTATGATTCAACTTGGACAACCTGTTTCTACATATCTTGCTTTCGAAACTCTGTCTATTAATGGACACAAAATTTCTAGAAAATACTGTAGTAAGATGAAGATATTGAATTAATTTTGCCTGGTTTTAGTTAATTGTCTTAAAAATAGTGCCCTTTGAATTGACAGTGCTATATATCTTGTAATTTTTTACATCTCTCTTAATTCACTCCAAGGCAAAAGGGTTACATCTCTTTCATATTCTTCATTCTACATTATATGTGTAGTAGTAAATTAAATCATCATTACAAACGATAATTTTTCGTTTGCGGGGTATAAACTTTGCTAAGGAATGGGCGGACAAAGTATATCGTTTCCTAATGACCTAGGTGTGTAGTCAGTAATTTCATATGGTAATTTGTCGTTTCCCTGATAACAAAAAATATTTTTGCTTTCTACCAACATACATGAATATAATGTAGTAGGTTGTCCAATAAATAGAATTTTACAATAAAATATTATTGTGTGTGTATGTACACAGCACACACACACATACAACAAACAGTTTGACTATTTTAAGAAATGAAGAAGGAATGGTAAAGAATTGCATCCCACGTCCATCTTAAATAAGTTATGTATAAACATTAGGGCATTTTTCTTCGCTCTGGAGTGGATACATTCATTAATAATAATATTTTCAAGTTTTGTTGAACTTACACATACATACCTACTCCACTTCTTATGTTTTGCGCTTGCAGTCGTAATTGTTCAACTGGTTTCTACAGTTGGACGTTTAGAAAAAGTCTGGAGGGCGAGACTGGAAAGAATGACGAATTATATATTATCCACCCGCAGCACGCACAACAACAAAAACCATTTTACAATAAATATAATTTCAATTCTGCTCGCCACCATTCGTGGTATATAAGGCTACCACTCTGGCTACTACCATGACTTCTGTAATAAGCAGATAAGGGGTGAGTACACATTTTTGTGCATTTAAAAAGGAGGGGGTTCCCTTTTTTTGATGAATTGTTTGTAGAGTGACGAAAGAAAACTTATTGAGAGATCATAATTTATTCCTGAGCTTTATCATCGTCAGCAGCAACCAGCTAGTAGTAGTCCGTATTCCATGTATATAATAACTATGCACACAAAAAGCCAACCCTTTCACTCTTCAAGATTCCTTTTGCTACTGGTCTGCAGTTTGGATCACTCTTAAACTAAAATGCGTAATAATAATAAAATATAAACTCAAGTGCTTTTGGGTTGCAGTTTAGTCAGCTTAATATTCAAGGTTTCCGATAAGAAATGATTCTCTATAAAGTTAGAGGTACATACAGTTACACTACATACATCCTGGTTTTTCCATCATGTAATCTAATGTGCATAACTTCTCATTATAAAAGAAAACGAATGGTAATGTATGTATATGTATTCCAAATCACTGGAAGAAAGGAAGATATGTAGGTTGGGGTAATGTGTTACACAATCGGTTACGAACCGTGAAACTGTTCGAGAATGATTTTTGTAAATTTTATGTCTATGTCATCAAATAAAAAGCATTTTGTTCAAATTACTGGAGTGAGATTCACCTGCCTACTGTGTTTAAAAAATAAAAGTCCATCAACATACATGATATTGTGTACATATAAAGGAATGCTAAAAAAAATTCTGTTCTGGACAAACATTGGTAACTTTATAGGTATCCACTTTTATTTACCTAGGCCAAGTTTACCCTAAAATTGGTAAGATGACTTGATGAAGGCGAATGCACTCAGTTGTATATCAAGGCCATTCATTATTATTAGAATCAAATTCATGCTACTATAATGTTTATATGTACCCATTACATGCGTACATGTATAATATTCTTTTTGGACTTATATTATGTGGATGCTCAAATAAAACCTAAATGTAATGCAGATTTACATGACTGTTGCATGATGATATTTATGAAATATTACATGCGTAAGCCAAGTCATGCTTTGGACAAAATGCACGGTTATTATGATGAAACGCCCAGTCAATGTGTGATGCAGTTGTAATCTTGTAATGATTATTATTTTCTTGCTGTCAAGCAATCTTTCTTGTACCCCCCGTAATTCCAATTTTTTGGGATGTAAACATAATATAATTTTCGCTATGCTCTTCTACTGCCTGCCAATGACGGACTACCAGTTGCATGATGTCTTCAAGAACAACAAAAAATCCTCATGAGTTGTTGCTGTTGTTGTTGATGATGAAGGGACCATCACACAAATAAATGAATTTTCGTCATGCAGTGCAATACCACCTGCAGGAAATTGCCATTATGGTATTATAACTTATAACTATTACTATTAAGACACTGCCTTACTATATTATCGTTTCTTACGTTTAAATTTTTTTTTGTAGTAGCTTTAAAAAATCATTTTGATTTCAGTGAAGCATTTGAAAAATACCAGCAAGGAAAATAATCGGGCAAACCGGGATATAATCAAGTATTCTAAACTTGAATCCAAATATTTGCACCAAAACTTGGTGCAAATAAATTTTAATGAAACGCTTTTACATGTGATGTCCAGTTTATACGAGAGCGCTACTCCAAAAATAGGTAGGTTGGGCTTACATCTCTTTTAAAAGTTGACTTGGAATTTTGAACTAGTTGTTATCAGGATTTTTTTAAGTGACCCAAATTCAACATTGTCATTCCAACGGATTTTATAAATGTGTTTTAACAATTTTAAGGAAAATTTGAGGTTTACCATCGTATGCAACAAAATATGGACCGATGGACACAAACTACGGTACAGATTATAGCTAAAACCATGAAGTCCTCTAAATGGGACTTGATACAGAAATGGAAATTTTGTGATGGTCATGATGACTTTCACGAAAAAGCTTTTACTACAGATCCAAGATATCACATGTTATGTTTCCCTAAAACTTAATATATTTGTGAAGAATCCAAGAAGAAGCGTGTATTTTATTAAAATGTCATGTTTAAAATATTACCGATGGTAATGTGGTGTTTAGTTAGACTTTTTAGTTTTTCAAAGCATAAATAGGCAACGGCTAAAACACGCCCGAGACCAAATGTAAATGGGGATACTCCTAAATATTACTCTACTGAAAGAAGGGTATATAAGATGAAATTTTTACGTGATAGTTTTGTAATGCGAGAATCCAAGCCAGGAAGATCTCCTGGGGCGATTCTAGAACGCTGAACGATTAAGTAATGTCAGTAGTCAAAAAGTAGCTTTCCTAAGTGATTTGTATTACACTGATCGAAGTTGGCTTTTGCTGCTCTTACTTTTCCCACTTTTGGCTGCATTGGATTCAAGTTGCGATTACCCCAACGTAAAAAAAGAGATGTAAGAGAAATTTGTGTGTAGTATTTTAAGTCTTGTTTACAATTTGTGTACGTAAGCCTTTTTATTACAGGTCTCTCAATCTGCAAGAATTTGCTATACAAAGAAGGGCACAAGTGAAAACATGCGACGTTGCTTAAGGGTTTGCGAATTCTCAAGTTAATTTAAAGTAGACTAGTAGGAGATTCTTGTGTAGTGTGGACTGAATATCGCTTGTGGACACATACTACCACACCACCATCACCATTACAGAAATAAGAGGGAGATAAAAACATGTGGAACAAGGTAAAAGTTAAATCAATGACTGGTGTGTAAATGGATGATAGTGACTTATGTGGCACAGTTACCAAAAAAAAAGAGAATTCGATGAGCTAGTACTGTAGATAGGTTTTTATGAGGTGTCCAAACAATTTTCTGGTGTTTGTTACTTGGCCAACTCGCATTTCTTTAGAGAGAGAGATAGAGAGACTCCATCGCATATCACCATCATCATGAATTAAACCATTGACTCAGCAGTAGTCACTCTTTCTGAACGTCCTCGCATCATAAAACTCTCATTTCAAGATATAAAAGATCGACACAAATAAATACTTTTCCTTCCACGAAAATAATCAGAAAAGTATATATAGTAAGTCGCACAGTCAAAAATGGTTGTCGTTGCACTCTAAAAACTCCACATTTTTATTAATGTGTGCTATTCAGGCATTAAACCGTGTACATACTTACATTTTGCCATTTGCCCTACGCTCTATATTATTATTATTACTACATGCCTCCCTTTGTTTCGACCATGCCATTGTTCCTCTCTCTCTAACCTCTCTCTCTCTATCCTTCTCCATTCTATACAGTGGCCAGAATGATGTATTGTTACAAACAACAACAGTTTTTATTTACTTCTTTTATTCCGAACAATAAGCGTTTTTCATTCTTCCCATCACAGTTAAAGGGTTGTGAGAAAATAAAAAATGCTCAACTACCTTGCTTTTTTCCCTCTCTCTCTCTCTCTTCTTTTGTAGTTCTAATGACTGAAATATATTTTATTGTTTGACTGAAAAAGACAGCATAGCTTTGTAGCTTGTGCTTACTCACTCCCTTTTTGTGATGATGATGGAGCGACGAGCCTGCATTGCTCAGTATAACGAACGACACTCTACTTTCCTTCATAGTAACAACAGGTTGCACTTTGCTGGATATCAATCAAGTGGCTTGGCTTGCTTGTGTGTGAGCGTTGTAATGTTCCAAATTATATTATATATCTTTGTAGTTTCGTTCCAGCTATTTAAGTACTACCACTACCATCCTTTTTAGATTTTGTTAGAGTAACAGTAGAATTCTAAAACTGTAAGTTGAATCGATATTAATGTGAGATGTACATGTGTAACTAATACATATCTCTTATTGACTCATTCGTTTCCAGGGAAAGAATACAAATAAATCGGATAACTCATTTTTTTATTTGGTCAGCAGTCTAGAAAATTGCTGGAAAAGCAGACAGAGAGATAAAGCTTACGATTTCCTATTGTGTTTGCTCCATTAAAAAAAGTCTGCGAATTTTAACTTAAAATCCATTGCTGCAGAAAAATATATGTATATTTATGTCTGCTCACTATACCTTGCTGCTTAAAATCAAGATGATTTCAAGTGAGGTACCATAATCTCCTCACGATGGACAGGTTATGTATGACAATAATATTATCGGAGAAATACTTGAATAGAGTTATATTCTGATGACATTAAGGTCAGTTTCTTTTTGTAAACATTAAAAATGATGTAAAGAATTTGAAAAATACCTTTGCCAGAAATCGCAGGTTGTGTTGTGGTTTATCGACGCAGATTATTTTTCAGATTGATCTAAAGTTGAACATTTTTCTGACTTTTATTTGGAGTTCAGGGGAACGCTAATATTTTAGTTCTGAAGTAAATAACCTACAAATCACGTTTTTGTTCCATTAAGTCATTCTCAAATGTGTAACTTTTCAAAAGGCAAACATCATTTATGAGCATTATGGTTGCATTAACTGTTGCAACATTAAAATGAATAATTTATTTACATGATTCATATCAATTTCATTCATTAAAGTATTAATTCAACCGTATATTGTTTGTTGGCAATACCGAACCAGGCTGGTAATTAAAACTGTATTTCTTTTGGGAAGGAGATTCAGAACTTGACTGGACAGATGGCGACAACATTGTGACTGACAAATATGTTAAAACGTAATGAGTCATGGGTAATTCAACCGTCGAGATTTTGAAGAGAAGTACGGAACGGAGGAATGGGTGTATCAGTCCAAAGAAACTTCAAATACTGTGGGGAAGATGATTCTTTACTTTTCAACCCCGAGACAAACATTAGAAATTACAAACAACCACCTAAGCGATAATACGAGCTTAAAACAAAACTTTTTTTTTTTGCAATATATTATTAGAATCGTGACAATCTTAAACTATGCTGGAGGTCGTTATGGTTTAAAAAAAAGTGACTGTACACGGCTTGCAGTTTTATATCAGAATAGTATGTTCGTGTGCTCAGAAAATGTAAGCTCCGACTATGCTATCTATGTAGTTCTAACAAGCCAGCAAAAATCAAATTGAAAAAGTTGATAAAAAATATAGGAGTTGATCTGATTATAATAAGTCCCATACAATATTAAAGTTTTAAACTACTCAATACAAAAGGTATACTACGTTCGTTCACATTTTCGTTCTTGTTTCCCTTTCTTCATGACTGCTATTCATTCTAATTCCTATTCATTTTTACATGACTGATCTCTTCATTTTTTTCCAATCTTTAGCATAACATAATATTTCAATTGATCTTTTCTTTCAAGTCGTTGTTCTCTTATCTATTTCTAGTCATCATCAGTCAGTCTTAAGAACAACGCTGTGTGCTGGTACGTATCTCTACTCTTCCGATATGTCTGAACAAATCAAACTGATGATGCTGAAATCAACTAGGTATTATGAGATTTAAAAAATAGATTATTGTTCTTCGTGGAATAAGTCATGAGAGTTCTTTTACATTTTTTTTGCTCTTGTGCTCGGTGCTCGCTCTTTTTCATAATTGAATAACTTTTATTGTTATTGCCTAAGACAAAACATAGGTACGCTTCATTATTATTAAGTAGCAAAGCTTGCTTTAGCTACTTTATAAAATGCTCCGTTCCGTACGTTGGTACGTACGTACGTAACTTTTCAACAAAAATCGTTATATCTCCTACATAGTTAAGCCAATTCACATGAAACTCGGTATGTAGAGGTAACTCGATGCGCTGATTACGAATATGATAATTAAATTCGCTAATTAGCAACCTAGTTAGCAGTAATTAGCTAATTAGTGCTAATTTGCAT
>JAHZNC010004896.1:0-18386 GCA_027744095.1 Zhuqinia jingwanae | reverse complement strand
AGTGTTTATGCGCAACATATTATACATAGATACAGGCTCTCTGCTTTTCTTATATAATCTCCGTGTGAATAAATGTACCATATAACCGCATTCCCCATTACACCATTGCATAATATCTATTTTTCCTTCAAAGTGTAGCAGAAAAGTGCACATTGCCATTTTGGGTAACTGTTACCACTTTTCTTTCCAACAAGTGAAATAAAATGAGAGAAAAAAGCGTCGAGTCAGCATTTACCTAGTTCTCAGGGACAGTAAATCTTGATAGTTTCTAGGCTCTCCATTCTTTCTGCTTTGTGTGTTGTATGTAATGCGTAGTACGTACATACCTAAGTATTATATTTGATACATTATTATGCCAACAGCCCTTTTCACTTCCCACGTATTTACTATAGCTTTCAACACAAAACCAAAGACCTTGTCCGGGGATTTCTCTAGACGTTACCATAATGGCACACAGTGCTCTAGCAAAAATGATAGGTAGGTATATGTGAATGCGCTTTCTGGTATTGTAGTTTGAGAGTGGAATCTTGTAAGTGAATTTGAGTGCCCTAAATAGTAAAAAGTAAAATATGCGCTCTTACCGTGTTGTCTTCATAAAATTATCTGTAATTTATATTTTATTCGGGAGCGGTAGAGTTATATTATTCTTTACTTTCCTTTCTCTCTACACAAAACAAAAAGTTTTACAAAGTGCATTAGTATGATACTTACATCGCTTTGAGTATTCAATTTTGGGGAGAGACCACATTTTGCATAATTTTTGTGTCAATTCTCGAGTAAGAGAACAGAACATATCAGGAATAAAGAGCCGTATGCATATCACAAGCATGTAAGCCTTTGTCCGTTTTTAAAAGGCAATGCTTTTATGTGACACATGATTTGAAGGGCGTGAAGCAATAATGATGAATAATTCCTCTTATTTTATATGATGCTATAATGGAGAATTAGGAAGAGACGCTTACCTTCGAGAGTTTGGTCATATCCCTTTGTAAAGAAAAGCATGGCTTTAGCTGCACGTTCTGGAGTCTTCAAAAGTCCTTGTCTGTAAAAACCAGAAATAAGAAAAGATAACTAGGCATTTTTGGTAATTCAAAAAGGGCGTGGTCTCGGAATGGTAGTAAATATGTAGGTAGGTACTACATTTTTGCGTTAATATGTATACTAACACATATTTGCGCTGCAATAATTGAATTGAAATCTCTCCAGGAGGGCATGAGTAGCCCGATTATAGTAGGTATAGGTAAATCGGTTGTTAAAGTGTATACAACAAAAATATTAAGCATCATTCAATGAAAAGCTTCTATGAAACGAGTAACCCAAATATCTTTTAATGAGGGAAAAAAACTAAAAGTCGTGACGGGTTCCACTTTTTTATGGAAATAATAAATCGGAAAGCTTCATAATATCATAAATACTAAATGAGACCACACATACATATGTGGGAATTTGCAAATAAAAACCAGTTTTTAAACTTGTTCAAAAAGAACCACGCACGTTAAATACTCGCCACGAGCATTACTTACAACAAGTTCCTGACACGAGGTAAAATTAATGGTTATTATTAAAAATGGCTGCCAATACTTTATTTGCATATTGCATTTTTTATTAAGCTGAAAAGTAACATGCTACACGTAAAAAAATACTCATATAAAAATATTACTCACCTGGGGTAGCAACAGTCCTTGGTGTACGTGGTGAGTCCAAATCGTTGGAGCCATTTTCGAGGGAGTGCCCATTAGTTAAGTCGCGCATCTTGCCCAGCTTCTTTTTCAAAACGAGTGGATCTACAGTAATCGGACTGGGCTTATTGACGTTTCTCACTTCACCAGCTCCAGCAGAAGTTGACATTTTGAGAATGAAAATGTACTGTGCCTATAAATGCAAATGCATAGTGCATTTATTTTTAAATGATAAGCCAGTATTAGTATTTTAGAGAGTATACAAATGAATGAATGAATGAATGCAAATCCCAAACATTCGTTATTATTGGGGCAGCTTGTAACAACAACACCTCTACTGTCCCTGGAAGAATCTGATAAAGTGTTTAAAACTACGCTTGTTAACTGTTTTTATATGTCCCGGCAGTTGTTATAATTACTCTATTTCTCTAGTTCACTAATTAAATCTTCTCTACTTGACAAAAATGGTACAAACTTGATTTATTACTACGATTATTATTATACTTACATAAGTCTAGATCTTTATAAAATAAAGTGGGTTAAGTAACAAATTTTTTTTAACTTGGTCTTGGAAGCTAATTATCTGGAAAAAAAGGGAGGGATGTCGGCAGTTGTTGTTGTTGAAATAATAGACATAGAACATAGTTGCAAGACATACTGACTAGTTGTCACCGCTTGATCATTTGTATCTATATTTTATACTTATTATTATTATATATACTACAACACCTCCTCTTGACCAATACCGCCAACAACAGTCATTGTACTGAACAATAGTTTAGCAAACAGGGTGATGCGACAAGTATCTAGTCACATGTTGGAAAATGATGAAAACATACAAATTCATGAAAAATCCGTGTACCTACCTAAGTTTTCGTAATACTATTATTGCAACTAGAGAATATGTCAGAGCAGCAGCGTCTGCTTAACTTGTCATAATAATAATAATGCTGCAATTTATACTTGTAATATGACAGGCGATGAATTAACAAAAAACGAGTTTCTCAACTACACACGACAAACTATGAACGAACATACAAAAAATAAATAAAACAGCAGCACCAAACGGACAATGTACTATAAGCTAATTAAACAGAAGGAGTGTGTTGCACAGTGTCTAGTAGGTTAATATGATTAGTCCGCAAGATCAAGAAACAAAGACCTGATGTCCCTGAGAGCATTCTCCGAACTACATGTTACAAAAATACGTGGACTACTAAGTAAATTGGAGAACTAACTACATCCATATACAAATAGTGCTCAACTTTGTGGAAAAAATACATATATGGTAATACACTGCTTAATTGTAAGCCTTTATGATCAATCTCATATTATGGCAGCATGTACTTCCTTTTGCTATTTTGTATGGAAAAACTAAAAATAATTTTGGTAAATGAGCTCCTTAATGGAGGCAGAAATGGCCCAATTTTACAATAACGGTGCACTCCATTAAATGTAGCACAAGATAATAATAATATGTTCGTAAGTATCTCTTCTCTATATTATGTATCTCTTCTAAAATACTTTCCTATAGTGAACCTCAATGATATTTGGGGCAATGTAAGCTTCTTTCACTTTCAATGTAAGGTTTTGTAGTAGCAAAAAATTTCCAGCGTGATCTATATATATATATTACTCTTACAATCAAATCTGCTGCTGGTGTTTTCTATATATTTTAGTAGTAGTGGTAGTAGTAGTGTACCATTTTTAAGAGTATAAAAATAAAGATAAAAAAGAATGTATTTGGACTTGTTCTTACCTAATGTCTTGTAGCAAAAAAAAGGTAGAAAATGTGGTTCAATTTCGTTGCTAGTATTGAGCAAGATTGCAAACGAATCTCTGCTGTTGATGTGAAGGAACTCACTGGAAGAAGGTGATTTCAGGTCGTGAACAAAGGTTCGACTGAGGACGAAGGAGTAAGTGCAGTCGGAAGGCATGCCTTAAATGCCCACGGACTGCTTAAAAAAATCAAGCATACTGGAACCAAAAGGAGTAAAATACATTAATATTATAGGGTAGTACACCTAGCACATATATGTATGTAGCTAGCCAAGCAAAAAAAGGAAGACTTTTGCATGATCGTCGTGATTGTGATCGAAATGGAGTTGACTTGTGTGGAAAAGATACTCTTTCAGTTGAGGCAACTGAGAATATCACGCAAATATAAAAAGAGTGTAAGTTTCATAGTGTTTGGCTTCATCTGACATTTCATTCTCTTCTACAATATCCAGATATAAAAAAAAGGTGTGTATACGTACTACTTGGCTGTACATTCATATAAAATAGCAATTGTAGTTTTTTTTTGCCTATTCTTTATCCATATAAAATCTAAAGCATTATGTAATAATGGCCGTATTAAGTATAATGACGAGTTGTACAGGAGTTTGGATGGGATCTCTTGTTCTGAACTCCTGTGGATAAGAAAGTCCTGTCACCACAAGTTCTTATATAAAAAAAAATATTAAAAGGTACAGATGAAATATTAAAAGAATAAGAGACAGGACAAAGGTCACCTATTATTCCTATTAAAGCTGTGTTCATGTAAGAATAATTATTTTCTGAGCTACGTAAAAACATAAATTGCCTACTGGCCAGCACGTGAACAATCAACTGGTTGACAGGATTGTATATACAAAAAAAATTAATAGAAACATTGAAAACGAGTAGGGTTTGCTCGTCTAAAATAATTTTGACGAGGCCACTAGTTCTAAAGATTGAATACCTGAAAAACTGCCCACACCGCAGCAACCTGATACACGATACGCACCTATACGTAATGATTTACTTACATATGTGATCTGTAGACCGAAAAGTTATATCAGATTGATCATGCTCAGTCGCTTTTATGACATTTTTTAAGTGATTTCAAAATGTGAATACAATGAGGATTAGAATTGAAAAAAACATTTGAGATTTACGTGCATTGAAAAGTAATGATCATTTTTTCCAGACTCGGTCTGAAAAAAATGTAAACGCATAGATTTATAGACTTTAATCTTACCTTAACTGGCAACTTCAACAAAGTAATAAAACATCTCCAGTTGAAAATTGCACAAGGTATCAAGTATAGGTACACGCATCCTAGTTTTCACTAGTGGGATAATGCAACTTTCAAGTGGTTCAATAAAAAAATTTATACGAGCATGCATTGTTTGGCAGGTGCAACTCACTAACCTTTCACGTGCTTACATGGTGCAAATGAAAAGGTTCCATCGTTCAAATTTAATTTCTACTTGATTCATTACTAAAATGAAGAAGTTACATCATGAATTTACATGTACCGCTTATTGGGCAAAATTTATCAAACAAAATTTACCTTTCTCTATTCAGCAAATTTATATTTGCACTTTACAAAATTGCAACAAACTAGTTATTGAACAATCAAGATGAGGTTTATTGATAAGGACAAATTTCTAAAGGAAAAAGTGTACGATAATTTGTCAAAAACCTGTGGCGTCTTAATATAGAACAAGCATTATCTATAAATTAGATCTATTAAGATGAACATCAACTTTTTAACGAAATTGATAGATTATACAACGTGTAGTAATAAGAAATAATAACTTTAATAACTCTAATAATTGTTCAAGAAAACAATGGGGGTCTTATTTAATTATTTACATTTAAAGGCAACATTTATTCAATTTCGCTAGTCGGGCAATGGTCGGGCATGGCCATGCCCATATTGGAATTAAATTATGAAACAGGAAATACATTGTTATTTGTAAAGGTTAAATAATTATTGAGTCATTACTCATGAGTGTCACACAAGCATAATATACAATAAAAGTAGTTTACAAACTTGACAAACGCCACCGATGTAAGTCTGCAGGTAAAGAACCTGGATAAAATACATAAATTACAAGTTTAAGTACACGACATATTTGTGAAGGGGTACATGCTATTTTGGAATATGTGGCCGACGCTCCACTATCATTCGCGGGCCCTGTAAGGATACCTCATGGTCAGTAAGTTGAGCACGTGTTCACATAATAAAATGCCAATGTTCATTTTGGTCTCAAAATTACGCTCATTGCGCAATATGTATTAACTTGTAACAAATCCGTGAACTTGAACTGTGGTTACATTACCTTGTGATGATTATTTCATACTTTGCATCAAGTTACCTATAAAACTTCTTCGACATTTTATGTTTCTTTTGTCAAATGGTGGAAATAGGAAATATTATCAAGTTAAGTAGGTATATAACATAAAATTATGGAAGGGCGACATGCGTTATATAGCAACATGAAACATTGTATATTGTGTCAAGTAGTTGGGTTTTGGTAATTATATGTAATCCCATGTCTTCTTTGCTTATAATAAAATCAAAGATCAGACATGCCTTGTCTGCATTTTTTATATCCTATAATCCTATCCCATATTCATATCATATAAGATATATGTAATGTAGGTATTATGCGTGTCTTTCCATGCGATGAATTTAATTCAGTGATAGCCACAAAAGCATGGTCATAAAATAATAAAATGAGGCGGAATGGTCCAAGATTTGGTTTCAATTCAGACCAGAAATATGATCTTCGTTTCAACCCAATAATTAAGAAGACTACAACCCAAACTGAAATCCTTCCCGATTACTAGATTTGGCTGCATACATTGTTACTTGTTTTAATTTTTTATATGCAGTGCGTGAGCTTCCTTTTTTATCTTCATTGAACTTGCTTATAGGTATATAGGTTGCTGCAAAGTATTTGGAAAAATACCAATGATATCGTGGCATTTTTTGTAACAATCTCTTTTCATTTTTCATATTAATAGGTGGATAAGGTTTTTCTTATATTTTATCTTTATTCTATTGTCATGTTTGGTTTGATTTGTATTAAGTAAATTGCTTAAAACCGGTATATTATGCAACATCTTCAATCTCTGTCTGCGGCCTGCCTACCCTAGAAGACGACATGTCTACTTGTTTTTTCACATTTTTGCGACCGTATCAAGTCAACCATGTCTTGTCTCCACTCTTGTTTGAGAGCCACATTGTTGCATATAAAACATCCAGTGTTACATTTTATAAATGCCGATGTACCTAAAAACACTTGCATCATCAAGGATAAAAGTAAAAAAGGATAAAATGACGAAAGTGAAACTTGTACACACTATATGCAGTGGGGAGCCCATAAAAATGAGGTACACCTCAGAAAAGAACCAATGACTAGCTTCACAACCCAAGCTGCCTGCGTGGTGTCAGCATTTTATTCCCGAGGCTTAACTGACCTGTTTTCACCGCACCAGGAGATCAACCAAATCATGGATTGCATAATAGGTAAACAAGATGAGTGTGTAAGATCCAAAAGGTCTTGCATCACTGAAATGGCACATGGCACATTTGTGCTTGAGGAAATTTTCATGCTCATGTGCTGAATGTAACATCTTAAAAAGTCTCGGTAACATCCAGCTTTCATTTTTTAAATTGCATCAAAACATTTTGATAAACAAAATGATGTTGCTCGTTTTTTTATTGCATTTCAAGAATTATAAAGCATTTTTTGAAATTATAAGTTTTACATGGTATGCAAAATACAGAGGCGTATCGTACGTTTAATTCCTATCATTACAAGTTTGAAACCCAGTCGTTGGTAACAATATTCGTCGTCACATGAAACGCATCATCATCACTGGAGTACTTGCCCTGTATTTGGACAGATCGCATTTTTTCAAATTTTCCCTTTAATTTCTGATATAGCATACATACTATATATGTTATATGTTATGTATATCGATATATATTAGAACATGCCATGTCCACGAACTTGACGAGATCTCTGTTGACGTTTCTACTCGAGTAACATTCTGTTAAAGTAAATCTCATATATCCGTTTTTGCGCTATCCTGGACGACCAAGATCACGTTTTAAGATTAAATAGTCAGGAAATGCCTAATAAAATTCTACACATGTCTACTGTCAAATATATACATTCAATAATCTTGTGAAAGTCATAAAAAATCATTCAATCCGATTACTACATGACTTGTAATGAATTTTCCCATGTTTCATGTTTTGTTGGTTATTTTATTTGACCCTGATGCTGCTTTTTCGATTGGTTGTGGCATCATCAGAGTCAAGGGAAGGAGACGCGGATGGATGAGGATAAAAGGAAATGGGAGAACTAGGAATTACCATGAGCTCGTCTGCAAATGTTTTTAAATCCTGATTTTCAGGATTCATCCCTCCCATGAAACTACGCAAAGCATATTTTAATTTGCGATTATCATCCTGCAGCTCTTTATTATAGCCGACTAAAACCCGTCGCTCCAGATTGACACGATTCAAGCGAGTCCAAAACTTTTCCAAGACAGAGTATTCCCAAATGAACTGCAACATACACGTAAATTTTAGTTGCAAGTTTAAATTATATATAATTATTTTCAAGGTTTACATATCCCATTTTTTGATTCACTCACTTTACTTATTGGTGCGTTTAGAACAGCTTGATTACAAATCAAACGATGATCAATTTTAGCAGGGGTGACAGCATATCCGCTGAGACCAATCCCATTGGGTAAGTTTGCCTTGGACCTGTTCTCCTGTGATGGATCCATTTTTGGCGTTGTTTCGAGTTTCCAATGATTGAGGAAAGGGTCTATAATTTCACTGTCCATTTCATTTTTACGACAGCACTCAACGCACCGTAGTAAAGTTTCCCGCTTTTTAATCATGTCATCTAGCCTATCGGTCACATTTCTTGTGCGTAGCGCTAAATGTTGGATGTTACCCTCACCTAGCCGTTTGAATTCGTTGAAACGACGCTGCTGTGACCTATAGACTGCGCGAAGTTCCTCCTTTTTGCTTTTGAGTTCATCCAAATACTTTTGAAGGGCAACGGAAAAGTTACTATCCTGTTTGGTTAGATTATGGAATCCTCTCTTAACAAAATTGATGTAAATACAGTAATATAAATAAATGTAGATACAGTAATTCATGTAAATGTAATATACAATCCTTATTTTGAAATTTTCTAGCATCCATGAATTACCTGAAAGCTGTGAACTTTTCTCAATTGACCTTCAATGGTAGCCACAACCGCATCATCTTTTTTACGGATTTCGCCATATTCTGTTTTTAGTGGCAAAGCAGTTTTCTGAAATTACATAATACAAACAATCATACTAATCAAATCATAAATATGAATATTTTATAGTTTTAAAGAAATCAGAAAAAAGATACGTTGTTTGTAACGCCGCCGTATAAATTGCATACATACATCGTAATCCTTAAGCCATTCTGCAAACTGCATCCATATTTCATTCATTCGTTTTTCCGTTTCCACTTGAGCCTCGTGTGTTTCTTCGTTAGCCTAAAGAAATTTACAACTTATTAACATCTAGGGTTTAACAATGAAACTAATTTCTACACTGCACAAATATTGTTTTTAACTACAACCTTGTTCCGTATTTCCTCTTGACGAACAAATAGTTCAGCTTTGGAATGGGATGCCATTTCTCGATATCTCATGTTGACAGCAGTCATGACCCCCTGCAGGTAACGAAGACTTTTACCCTGGTAGTTTTGCATCCTAAATTTTTCATCGTTGAGAACATTCAAGAGATTCTGTCTCGCCTCTCCATACGTTCCACGAACTTGATTTAGGCGTTTCTTATAAAATTCTAAAATACATACCTATACATATTTGAGACTTGTGTAACTTTGTCTCACACATTATTTATATAATGCAAGTTTGTATATGCATACCAAAAATATTATCAATGTTGTGAATGTGCATGTCAAAGGCATTATCATACTCTTCATCATTTTGATTCATGAGATCGTTAAGAGCATCAATTAGATCATCCTTCTTTTGAAGGTTTCTTTCAAAGGCCGTTTGGTAAGCCTGTTTTAATAGAGAGGCAAAAAATTAGACAAATGATCGTCATAATCGTAAAATTGTATGCAGCATGAATAGTAAACTAGGAAATCACGAAATAACCCTTTTCTTTACTTACATAACCACCCTACTTACTATGTTATGTACACATTTCAGAACAGGTTGCCTTATTTAGTTGGTTACATAACCCAATATTATGAAGATGATCGCTGGAGATCATGTAAAAAAAATATATTTGTGGTAATTATGTAAATTTTGCGCCTCTCTGCTTGTGTTTTTAAACATGTTACTATGCATGAAACTATTCATGCACTTAGATTATTTATGACAACTGCGTAAATTTTGTAAGCCATGAAAAGGGAATAGGAAACAAACAACTCTCAACTTGTATGTGAACTTACGTTACTTTAAATTGTGGCTAAACCTTTTCGTGGAATGTTAATAAAAAAGTTTATACCATAAAAAAAACTTGTAAGTGAATAGGTATTCTGTCAAGTCAATTGGGGAAGATTACCTATTTACCTGAAAATCTTCCAGAAGCTCGTCATTCTTTAGCTTCCTCAGACGTGGTCGCCAAAGATCAAGGAGCTTGTTCTCATTTAACTTGATGAGTTGATATTCTCTTTCTTTTTTAAGCTGTAAGAAATGTGGAATGATATTACACAATTATTGGTATTTCTGCTTATTTTAATTGAGTAGTAGAAATTAATATAATATGAAAATTACAGATCAGCATATTATTCCAAACAACTCAAAGTTCAATCACAGACAGAACACGTTACCTTCAGAAACGCTGTAGTCAATCTTTTTCTTCGTATTAACTTTTCCCTTTCAGCCAAAGCCTTTTGCTCCGCCTGTTTCGTCTTCTGGTCCTCAGTTAGAGGCTCCTTCTTTTTCCTGCTCTTTTTCGGAGGCATTTTGACCTGTATTTATTCCATTCAAATTACCAGCTAAATAAATATTGATATGACTAGTTGCTACTTTTCAACGTTCAAGAGATTCTCTAATCTTGCTTGGTTCAAAGAACAGACTGGTAAAAAAAAATGTTTTTAATAATGAGTCATGCTAATTTGGTTTTGGAAGTAGACTTGCAAATATGGCCCTCTCTTCTCTTCTGACTAACGCAAGGTAAGCAAGCAGTTTCTACTATACTCCCTGAATGGGAATGCCGGACAAATCCGTAAAGTATGGAGGATCAAGATGGATAAAACTTTGACGTTGAAAGATTTTATCGATTTAACAGAGTTTCGTGCATTTCCTACAGAATTTACATTCAAATATCACAAGCTCAAGCGTCAAACAGTACATTCTACTCGTCCATGCAACTCGTAGGTACTTTTAATGAATTTGCATCAAAGAAAAAATGGATGTCATAGTCAAGTCCCTCAAGTCATGATATGATTGTGAAAAGGTAAGTTTGGTCCCATCATTTACATTTTTACGATGAAGAATCCTACCCTGACTTTGAGTTCATATCCCTCTTGGTTCAGCGATTACGATCAATTTTACCTCTCCAGAATCTACATATTTGCTATGCTTATTTCATGAACTTCCAATTAGATTCATTATGTGTACAGGATGAAATTTTGGAATACATCATCTCATGAACTATTATTATATTTCATATATATACGGTCTATGAGAAATCATCATTTCATTATTATCCCCAAATTTAACATGATAATGTAAATGGGCAAGTCTTTTTTGGGTAACTGCAAGTACGAGTCTGAATGAACTAGTCTGAAGTCAGTTATGATTATTTGACCCCATACGACGATTCCTAATTTTCCAGTGAGACAAAATCCCAGTTTCTCTGTTGCCCTGTATTTTGAAAACTCTGGAAACTAAGCGGTTGTTGGGTATTTTTTATATTTCTTGATCTTGAAACTTTATTTTAGTTTTTACTCTTTACCTTTACCTAACAAGTGAAAACTTGTGTGTATAAAAGTGCATTGTTACTGTCTTGTGTTAATTTTTTTTTGAAATTTCAAGAGTATTCACAAACTCACAGTTCAAAAACGTAAAAGAATGAGTGGTACACGAACGAATACAAAACCAGTTCCAGTGATGGCGAGCACGCCGGCTTCACCATCTAAAAATTTTATAAGCGAATTGAATGAGAATGAACAATCAATTTCGCATGTGTCTGAAGAGGGCGATTATTCGTATGTCATGGATCATGTGACTACCACAGTTGATGAGCCTGACTGTACCAAAACTACAAGTCGAAGTCGACCAAGGAATTTGACTTGGAAAAGAATGAAAGAATCGATAAGTCGGAGTGTCTCTCAACTCGACTTATTCTCTCGTGGATCAGCCAAAACGTTATCTATGCGCAAACCAGGTCCAAAGAGGAACGGCCAGTTGGAAACAATTTTCTCTTCTGGGGCGAATGAGCCGCAGTTACTCTCTGCTCAAAAGACACCCACTACTCCAACCGTAGATTTGCCCTCAAGGCACCCAGAGGAGGTTGACAATTCGGAGTCTAGACATAATCAAACGTATGGAGGTCAGCATAACATGAACACGATTTACAGGGCTTCCAAGACAAAGCTCCGGTCAGGAGGAGGGATCGAATACGATGCAAACTCATCGACACTTGTACGGCAAGGTGAAGTAACTAAAAATTACCATCAGCCATCAACTACGCTTTATAATTCTATTTAAGGGGCACTTTTTTTCTGCATCTATTCTATTAATGGGAACTCTTCTCATCCCTCTCAATGTTTAGAGGAAATATGTATTAGTTTAAAGTTATCTTACATGTTGTAACCTTTTTGTGGAATGTGCAATGAATAACCCCTTTGTTTAAATGGTAGATGTAAATATTCTAATATACATATATTATGCTTGTGAATTGACAGGTCAATCATCCAGGAGTCATCTCAATTCCTCAATGTCAGCTTTGAAACAACCAATTACACAAGAGCCTGCATCATCAAGAATTGGCGAAAGTCGACAGGAGCACCAGGAACTTATCGAAGAAAATAACAAATTGCGTTTGGAAAATCAGGAGCTCTGGGAAGATAATCGAATGATAACTGCTACATTTGAAGATGCCCAAACTAGATTGAAGTACTTGCAGGAGCGAAACAAGTATCTTGAAATGGCTATGTACCAAGAAGGGAAAGTTCTTACTGATATTATCAAAGAATGTCATAATGAAATAGCTACTTTAAAAGCAACTCAGTGTGAACTATTGGGACAAGATGACTATGAAGACAGCAGCAGCAAAGCTTTAGAGAAAAGTGTTCGAGAGTACTACATCAGTAAGTATAATGAGGATGTCATTCTAAATGAGGATGACGACAGTGTGCTCCACAACCAGGATGAGTATGTTGGCATCCCATCTCCCGGTCGGAAACTCACCGAATTTTTTGAAACACTTCCTGAAAGTATAGCAGACTAATAATAATGAACTTTATTACTCGCTTTATGTGGCATGTAAATTTAAAAAATTCAGGTAAGAGGGTGAAATTGTTTCATGATACCCCATTCCCATACTCGTGCATGAAGAAAATAAATCTGTGTTCACATATCGCATTTAGATTTTACTTTAATTTAATATTTCAGATATTCAGAATAGAATTGACAAAACACATTGGATGGCGTGGTAAAGGGAGATAATAGAAGCGTGGGACATGACGTTTTATTTCCCATTGCAAAGGATTAAAAAGTAAAAAAAAAACAGAAAAATGTTAATGCTGTTTTTAAATTCATATTTTAGTGTTATCATGTGATATGAAGTTTTATTTTCTTGTCGAATGATAATTTCAAGGTGCTTTATTAACAATAAAAGATATTGTTTTATGACCAAATAAGAAGTTGGTCACATTTGTAAATTTGTGAAGGAATTATTTTATACTCAATAAATGAAAACTCAATTACTCATTAACTTTTTTAATTACATGTCAATCATGTCATCACATAATTAGGTCATACTTTACTTCATGAAGAAGTTCCTTCTAGTTGAATCCACCCACACACTACAGTGCACTCCTAGACTCCTCCTAACATCAACAAACGCACGTGTGCATAAATGTTTTTATTACACAATTGCTTGCATCATCCACAATCTACATCTCTGTAATCTGCAGGTGCAGGGAATCTTCTAAACATATGTCCACTATACTCCAAAGTATGGTATCAAGTCGAATCATTGAGCTAACCACAACGCCGCCGAACCACTTGATAAGTGTTTAGTCTTTTCCAAGTTCCATGCAACTGAATGTGTATTGAAACGAAGGAGCAGTATTAAATTAATCACATCTTTGCATTCTTCGTAAGTAGTAATTTAGTCAATCATGTAAAGCATAAAATAATCACGAAAGAGGTGTATCTATCCGGTGTGCATGTGGCCTTATTCGTCCCAGTCCATGATCCTTTGCAAAACTGAAAAATGCGATCATTATAAGTAAGTTGTGATTAACACAGTAAGTTTTTAGTTTTATAAACGTCACTAAACAAAGCTAAAGAGGTAAATATTTAAAGAAGATTATATCTAACATTACACAACTAATTCCTGAAATGCAAAACTTTTGGCTTGTATCATGGATGTATAATAATTGCAACTTGTTTTCTTCCTTTTGAACCGTAGGAACTGGAACTAGCAATACCAATTAAAGGCGACGGTACGTCACACATATGCAAAACAGGATTTTTTACTCCAGTAGCAGTTTGTAAAATATTGTAACGCGAGCAGTTTAGAACACCTGAATGTGACTTTGTAAATCAAACGTGACGCGATTACATATCATCAATCATGAGACTATCTCCTCGTGTTTTTAGTCGCTTCTTCAATTCCAAACTAGTCACCAATGTCAAGAAAAGGACAACTTATATGTTCCAGAATCACTTCCTCCTAACGAATATAGGAATATCCGCGTCGATATCAGCAGCAGGGGACAGTATAGAACAGCATTATGAGAAATACAAGGATGAAGACAGGAAATTTAATTGGACTAGGGTATGTGAAATATTACTAAAAAATCTGTCATATTGCTTAAAAATATTATTTCTTTATTATTATTATATATATTCCAGCTTCGGAACATGAGTATATCTGGAGTCACGGTTGGAGTGGTGTGTCATTATTGGTATATCTGGCTGGATAAAAAAATTCTTGGGAAAACATTTAAAATAGCTGTGAAAAAGGTTTTAAAGCAAATCTCGCTTTTTAACAAAAGACTACATTATTTAACTTGTCTAAATTGAATGATTTCTATATTTTTTATGTTCATAGATGTTATTGGATCAGATAATATGCTCCCCAATAACATTGTCCACGTTCTTTGTGACACTTGCTATACTAGAAGGAAGTTCAGCCAAGGGATTTTTAGATGAGTTGCGGTGCAAATCATTGAGACTTTATGTGGCAGAATGGGTGATTTGGCCACCTGCTCAACTAATTAACTTTTTTTTGTTGCCTCTTCAGTACCGTGTACTGTTTGATAATTGTATATCAATGGGCTATGATGTTTATACGTCTTATGTGAAGCATGAAGTTTCGATAGTATGTGAACCCGAAAATACATGTACTCACTCACTAGGTGCCCAACAAACGAAACACATTTCTAGTTCAATCACATCGTGTGCCCAATCACCATCTTCCATAGCCCTTTGACATCTGGAAACATTAGTCAGTCAGATTGTATTGCTTTAACCAATTTAATTCCACGTACATAATCTAAAGACAATACCCCCATTTCTACTAAATCTTATAATTTTTCACGTATTACTATAAATAAGAAGGGGTCAATTAACATTATATTTTAGTGTGTCAGTAGACAGAATGTTAATCCTGCTTTGACTACGACAAGATGGGTGTAATACAGCTATTAGATATTTTAATAAAGTACGATTGTATTATGTCTAAACACTTAATCGCTATAATTTTAATTTCCTTGTATTTTATTCATCTTAGTGGTTTCATCTCCTGTAATCTTGTTTTCTCGATCATGGTAATAACTTAATTATCAATTGGATGGGCAAGAAATCACTTCTTACTGTGATGGAAGAAATAAGGAAATTATAAAATAATTGATGCATTACTTTGTTATGCATAATTTCGTTACAATAGCAAGGGACATTACTTTAAAAAAAAAGAAAAAATGTTAACAGAAGAGGTGTAATTCGTAAATACATATGCATTACTTTTTTTACACATGTTACTCCTGTTAAGACATTTATTGTAAAATGTAACAATAAAAGTATTACCGGAAATAACCAAGTCTGCTCTGTTTACCAATATTTTATTGGTCTTAGCACGTATAAAGTTATATCCTACAAGTGACACGTATATTATACTAAATTTATATTACTAATCTAATAATACATGCAAGCTTTATGGAGAGTCAAATAGGTCAAATCCATAATATGCATGTAGCTTTTATTGTTTGTAGACTTATTGCTATTGGTACAGTAATTAGGTTGTAGTAATTGGTTTGTGCGAGACATTAATGCACTGTGTATGTCGCAGTCATATGTGATGTAGTATTAGTGTTTTATAATAAAGATAATTGCAGTGATACCGAAACTAAAGACATATGTATATAACAATTAATATAGTCTTTGCCATATGTCATTTTGCATGTTTTAACCTAAAACGAAGTGAGGTAAAGGTAAACTAAATGATTATATGTAACAACGTGTAAAGCCTAGAGGATAAAAGAAAGTGTACTTTTTATTACGGGTTTTATGGAGCTGCCGTGCGCGTTGCATTTTTTTCACCTGCACCTTTCTACTTAAGAAAACTGATGTAGGCATCTCAAGCCGATTACCACGAAAGCATGCACATGCTGGAAATTTTCTACGACTTTTATTACTAAAATGAAAAGACCTTGCCAATTCAATTTATCAATTTGCTAAAAGCACTTGACCATTTTAGGATGTGTGTCTTTAGCTCTTTAAGTCATACCCGCTAAAGCTACCATAAATAAAACAAATATTAATTCTTCATTTTTTGTGTAATCTGAAGAAAATAGTTTAGTTAATTAACACATTCTAAAATGGTCAAGTGTTTTTAGCAAATTGATGAATTGAATGGACAAGGTCTTTTTATTTTAGTACTAAAAGTCGTAGAAAATTTCCAGCATGTGCATGCTTTCGTGATAATCGGTTTGAGATGCATATGTATATCAGTTTTATTTATTAGAAAGGTGCAGGTGAAATGATACGCCATTTTCGAAGGATCACATAAGATATATATTTTAAAATGTCGGCCATTGAACTTGATGAAGCGTATCTGCAACGGCATAACTTTCAGGCATCCCGGAAAAAAACTATAAAAGCCATCACATCACATACGGTTTCTCAAACATTCATTGCCAGAGTCAGAAGGATTTTCAAATTTACTGTTGGCTTTCTTTGAAACATCCTACTTTCTTGGTATAACGCCGTATTGGTGGAAAACTGTTCTGTCAAAAAATGGGACCAGGACTGTGGAAAGGTTATCCAGTAAAATTCATTCGGTAAATTTTTTAAATGTCGAAATGTTTATTAATTAATAAAAAAAAGCACTGTGGGTTTGTATTTACAGGTAATCTTTTAATATTATAAAATAATCTTTTATTATCAACCAAGCTTTCGAATGCTAACATTGCTAACTGCATTCTTCATCAGAGCAAATATGCTAATTAATTATTAATTGTCGAGTCGAAACAGTAGTTTTGTTAATTAATAATTGGCAAGAAAGATTTTTCATTCCACTTTTTAATATTTAGATATTTGTCATCATCGTTCATACTTGCGCTTTTCTCCGTTTTCTGATGCGGTTTTATCTTCTTTCTTACGACCTGAAGAATCCAATAAACTATTTCATAATTGCAAGAACTATTTTATCTGCAACACTCTCTTCATTTTTTGTATGGAGCTTGTGGATGAGACATCATGTATGCATGGAGTTGATACAACGTTTGACCAATCTTGGTAACTTTCCAAATGTGTCGAGGATGAGGCAAAAATCGGTAAAATTGTGGTAATTTTCGATTGCAGTTGTCAATTGATATCTTATTGAATTACAGAATTACATACATGTAATTATCAGGTTTACTACCCACTTTTGGCCCTTTCCATTGGTTCACTGTGCTTCAGCTCTGTACATCGTGCTGTCCACGAGTTCCACATCCGTTGTGGAGAAGTATGCCAAGAAAATCAATTAAGGTTCTTGGGAAACTTGTGTTGCGGTTGTGACGAAAAACATTATACCTGGAAAATCGTGCTAAAAACTTTATGCGTATTTTTAAATTATTTTGGTCGAATAACACGACGACTCCCTCGAGTCGATTGCTAGTCATAGCTATCACGTTGTCGCAAATGTGTACAAGTTTTGCTAAATTTTTGAACCAAGGGAATTATCGAAGTGGTCCCTATCACAATCATGAAATTTTGTCAGTTTTGTCTGCCTACGAAGAATTAAAACGCATCAGCAATTTGATAAGCGACCTCATGGGGGAAATGCTTACATGTGAGATTGTGGAAGATATTGTTTACTTTTCTTTGGAAGTACAACTCAGACTACGACAGTCAAATTGGTTTGGAATTTTCGTCGTCGTTGAAACATGGTGACGGAAACGGAGTCAGCTTCTATTCTAAGTTTATCCACTTTCCGGTCCAACTATTTCTCAGAAGATTCACTATTCGAATCACTGATCTACACGTTTTATGCCAAATGAAAGTAAAACACGTCACAAAGACGAATGTTAGTAGGATAATTATATTTATTGACTATATATACTGGAAATTAGCGTAACAATTAGCCAGTACTACAATTATCCTTACACTAATCCAAAACTAACTAGCTTACTAAATTATTCAGCTATCTTTAAACTTAAAGCTTTACTTTAAAATTACTTTAGTCTCTCAC
>JAHZNC010004895.1:0-15743 GCA_027744095.1 Zhuqinia jingwanae | reverse complement strand
AGGAAAGAGCACAGGTCACCACATTCAGGAGCTGGGTAAAGCGCCAGTATCGGTTTCTTGAGTTCTGTGCAAACACAGATCATCTGGAGCACGTGTTCGTGATCCAGCACACTCAACAGTCGAATTTCCGACATGGACTTGATGGTTTTGGCTATGAGGCGGCCGCTGCGATAAATACTCCTGTCCTGGCCCTCCACCTCTCCTTCAAAGTCGTACAGGTGAACTTGACCGTAGACGCAGCTTCCAAGGTTCTCGATCAGTCTCAGTTGGTGAAGGAACACGTCGGAGATGCAGGTGGCGCGTTGACTGCGAATAGGACGTCCGCATCCTTCATAGCTGATGTTCCACGTGGACGTGGCCACTTTTCCCTGCGAGGAAGGAAATAAGATAAGTGCTCAAGTCGAATGAAATATAGGTAAACACAATCAAATTAAGAATACTTATAATTAGCTTGCCTTATGGGGCCTGCTCGTTGAGGACCTCAAGGTAGAGTTGTAGTGACCTGTAGAGAACTCTGCATCTTGCTGTATCTGTTTTTCAACCTTTGCTTCATGCACACCCCATAGTTCCCCATCTCCCTTCCCACAACCGGGCGCAGGTGATTTCATGGACATTCTGAGGATGCGGTTGCCACATACTTCATTGGATGGGACTACGTTGCTGTTACTACTGACACTGCTGGCATTGTTACTGTAGCATCCACTCGTGCTGCTGTTGCTATCAAAACCCTTTCCGCTTGGGCAATTATTTTGTTGAGATTCTGCATATGGACAAAAAAGCAATGGTTAAGAATAAAATTCAATAATTCATGATGGACAATAATTTTTCCTGCATCATTCAATACTTTCCTTTCGCTATCATGCATAGAAAGGTTGCTTGGGTTGCGGAATTGTGGTGAGATGTGAAAAATGAATGAAAACTGGATAGTGATAAAAGGCCCACTTGTTTCTTCTATTTTTCATGGAATGGGACTTGGCAAGCGCACAAAGCAACCATTTCCATGCTAAACGGCAGATGACTATACAGCCAAGATAATGGCAAAACGGAAGAATGAAATCGTTTTCTGCGAATCCTCCGCATCGTGGCCTCGCACCAGTTTTCATTCATTTTTCCACTTCCACAAAAGTCCCAACTCAACATAGCATTTTCATGAAAAAACTTAGAGACAGCATTGTGAAATGTATCTTGAGTGAGAATACCATGGAAATTGTTGAGTAAGTTTTTCTTTCCAAGTGTTCGCGACAGGACAGTAGGTCCGAAAACTGAGCTGGGAGGTGGAGACATCTGACCTTGATTAGTACTATTATGTACTTTATGAAAGTCCTCTTCATTTATCATCACCCCACCTCCATTCACAGTACCGGTGAAAGAAGGTTTCAAATTGTTTTTCTGATTACTGTTGGCGTCACCATTGAGATGGTGGGTTGTCGTGGACACTCCTGCGTTTGTCTTTGGCGCCAGTGTTAGCAGCAGGTCTTTCACTCCTTCGACTCCCGGCTCAGACTGCGCTAAAATGTGAGTAGGTACCGAGTTCCAGCTGTGGCGCCACAGAAATGGAAATGAGGTCCCGGAGCTCCGCTCTGTAGAGCTGGAATGGAAATGGAAGGCGGAAGGAACAAATTTGGTTCCTTTCATTTTACGCGTGCAGACAACCACTCCGCCGGCAATACAAGACAACATAATGAGTGCTGTGAGTACACCCACCACAGTCTCCATCATAGACCCATCCAGATCATCAATTTCCAGTGGGACTTGGGTGTCTGATGGAATATGCAGGTCTTCGTATGGCCCATCTTCCTCTACTGTCCAGTTCCCCTCAAACACATCCGAGTGAAAATAAAGCTCACCGAGAACTATCCACGCGGAGCGGTAGAATAATTGGAGCTTGACGAACCTTCCCACTTTGTCCTCGAGGGGAATGGTCACGTTTTGAGTTTGTTCTGAGCCCATGGCTGGAGGAATTTGGTCCACGACTGAGTGGGTAGGAAAGTGAATTCCACCATAACTAACATGGGCACGACAGCGGGAGAAAAACTGGACACCTTTGCTGGGGGAATTTTGGGTCAAAATGTTCACGTGGGAAAATACTCGTGCAGTGTCGAACTCAAACAGGATCTCGATCCAGTCTTTCTCCGTCGCACGGCGTCTCCATCCAACCCAGCCGTTACCCATTCCGTAGCCAATATCCATTGTAAATGAGCTGGCCCCTTCAATTTTGTCCATAAGCTGACCAAGTCCCCCGGAGAGCTTTATTCGGGGGACTTGCACAGATGAATCTGTGGTAATGGAAATATCACTTGTTTCACTGTCACTTTCACCACTTTTGTTGGCACTCTCAATGTCACTATCATGAGGAAATGCCACAGAGTCCGCAGACTGGTGACTGGATGTACCCAGCCGCCTGTCCCACTTGCTGCCCTCCTCCCCATCGTAGCTCTCGTCTCGGAGTGAAATTCCTTCAGAATAAATGTCACCCTGCTCCATCGAGTATTGGACAACTCCGCCCAGCAATTGACACCCAAGAAGCTCAACTCTAAGACAAACTACCCGACGGTGCGCGGAATACGGCACAAATCTCACTTTCTCCGCGAGCAGCGGAGGTCTAAGTCTCGTGGTGACCACGTTAGTCGTGTCTGTGTTTCCTGCAAACACTGACTTTCCATCGAATCTGTAGTATTTTC
Organism: Zhuqinia jingwanae; assembly: GCA_027744095.1. Taxonomy (NCBI): domain Eukaryota; kingdom Metazoa; phylum Arthropoda; class Collembola; order Entomobryomorpha; family Paronellidae; genus Zhuqinia; species Zhuqinia jingwanae. The sequence continues at coordinate 13,062 of JAHZNC010004895.1, read as the reverse complement.
TCCAGGAGAGGAATCCCTCTCTCCAATACTCCAGCTGGAACTCCTCCGTGTACTCCTGGCCGATGCCGTTGCTGTATCTCCCCTGCATTTGGACCCCGCTTAGAAGATGGGTTCCGTTAAGCGACACTTGGAGCCACTCATGAACTCCAATGGAGATTGGTTCCCGAGGACACCATGCACCCCCTTGCGACTCCCGGTTCAGTCTGCAACACACGAATAAATATCATCATTAGAGATACCCAAATTATTCTCTGATTACTTTTATAGTATCACATTACATGGGGTAAAGGTCATTATTTATTATGCTAATTTACTCAATTATGCTTTACACCTTTTTTCACATTTTTTTTGGAATGGACTGGATTGGTGGTGGGGAAAGGAAAGAAGAAAGAAAGGTCAACCAACATAATTCACCTTGTCACGTTTGTACTTGCTCCCTGTCATAAAAAGTTGGCTTTGGCAGCTAGATTAATAATGAGCTAATAAAGAAGGGGAGGGTACACAGCAGCACCACCACTTGCCATCTGCCTCAAAGAAATCAACGAAATTAAGAGTTTCATAATATTATGCTGGAGGGACAGGGAAACAGGAGAATATGTGACACGTCAAGTGAAAAGACACAAAAGGCTTTGGAGGATGAAGAGCTATAAAGACGATAGGCATGAGTGGAGCTGTATCCACCCACGCTTTTCATTCGGACAACACAGTAAACAAACGTCTTTTATACTATTAGCTCCACTTGACTTTGCAGCATCACATCAACAACATTATTTCCTCAGTTTTCTGCTAGTTTTTATTGTGGTGGGATTATTTGCTGGTTTCTATTTACAAGAATCTTGGTATTGCTTGTTGTTTGCATTATCCTGTTTGGCTGTTGTACAGTTTGTTGGAAGAGGAGTTAAAATGCGAGTTTCTCCATCTTCCCAAGAAACTCGCATGGCTTGTGTGCTTTCAATAGTAATATCTTGTGAACTGGGAAATGCTTCCTGAATGAACGTTCAGCAAATGCAATATAAATTGCTTTTATGTTGTGGCTGTCAAATGAAAGATGAAGAGCGACAAACATAGCACAGGAAAGACACACAAGCTCTTCGGTCTGGTCATCATCATATCATATATGCTGAGAAACAAAAGCACAACAGCTCACAACAAAATCCCTATATTAAAGCCGGGCCCAAACTCGTAATAGTCTCAGTCTGTCTATTTCAACAAACATGATTGCGTTTTCCATCTGCCTTTGCTGTACTATATTGTTTTGTTGCTGTGGTTTTTGGTTGCTGAGATGGAATGAAAGTTACATCAGTAAATGGTGGGATTCAAAAAGTCGTTATATGTATTTCCGGTGCCAGAAAGAAAGGGAAATATTTTGGGGGATTTCTTTTCGGGAAAAAATATTGTAATAGTGAGTGTGGAGTAAGAGTCCTTTCTCTTGAGCTTGTTGCTTTTTATTTCTAAAGGAATTAATGCCACCGCATATTCTTTCACTCGAATGCCGTTAGCAAATGAATTGTACTACTCAACGTGCAAGCATTCCGTCTTCAGTATTGATTTCATCGAAGAAGAATAGATAAAATATTTTGAGCATCCACTTTGGCATAAACTGCAATATTTGCTGTTTTGATGATGTTAATGTTGCATGCAGGAATCTACAACATTTTTAAGCCCTTTTCTGGGCAATATTTTTCAAGCACCTCAAGAATAACCCAGAATGTCCAAAGTCGTTTTTTAATACAGAAATCGACAAAAATTACCAATGTGTAAGTGAATGCCTCGTCAGAGACCACGAGACCAGAACGCGTAATCCGAATTGAATTCATAATGCATAATATTTTTTTCATTCTACTTTTTCTCGTGTGCTTTCTTTCCCTTACAATTTTTAAGACATGTCAATTGACAGGGAAAATGTGTAATTTAGTCTGACTGTTTGACTTGTTTGCTTTCGATTCTCTCAAAATACTTACACACTTTTCTTCTCTTTTTATTCATTCTTATCGCGGCGTAAAGTGAGTTTGTGTGTCCGCGGTTACCCTCGCGGGACACATAAAACGTCCGGCCTGCAACCGCATTTTTGGCCTGTTTTCTGGAACTCTACTGACCACTGAAATGAAATAAATCTGTCCCTAGGTACCGTTTTATTCTCCCTTGAACTTCCTTTTCTTCTCATCTTGTTTCCCGTTTCCTTCTCACTCACAATCAATGTCACCTTTTGTGATTTCCACCAGAGAGGAAGCACTCTCTTAATTAAGATCTAAAATGAATTGGAGAGAAATACATAATGCATAGGCATGTATTTAGGTATGCGTGCTATAGCTCACCTGGCAGTTTCTGGACCCACGTTTTTGACGTAGTAGGAGCTCGCTGACAATGCCGAGTTTGGGATGGCGCTGCTTTCCATACCCAGAGGACTGGAACACAGGTCTGCAACAAACAATGTAGACAAGCATAATTTATTGTAACATGCTTATCATTTTTATGAATTGTGCATAGATACCTATTCAACTTGATATAGAAAGTTGTGTATGAGGGTGGAAAAGGAAAATAAAAAATGTATATACCATGGAATATAACATGGTGAGTTGCTGTTAAGAAATCGAGAACAAGTTGTTGGTATTAATTCATGTTGCATTTCTAATGTAATAACAATCCTATTTCGTTTCTTTTATTCCCTCTCACTTGACATGTCATGACTTTTGCTTCGAAACAGCTGATATGCGATGATAATGGAGAGATGGAGCTTCCACAAAAAGAATTACCGTTCTACTCAAGAATAGTATAGGAAGATAAAAGGGGGCAAAAGAAGAAGAAAATTGAATTAATTGCTCCTGACGGTTGTTTATGGTATAGGGTATCGCTTGGCAGTGCGTAATAGAAAGCAGGCGGGCAAGAAAATATTTTTAAGAAGAAAAGTGTCCACAAAATAACAATTTTCTTTCTATAAATTCCGTGGCAAAATCAAGGGAGAAATAACTCCCATAGCCCATTATTCTGCGCTCCGAAGAAGGGTAAGAAAAGCTGAAAAGTTATGACAAGGGAAGGCATGTCTACTACTCACTGTCTTTTCCACTCTCATTTTCCACGACAAAAATAAATAAAACAAATGTTTCCATGAAACTTTGGTATGCTACTTCATTTTTAAAGGAAACAAATCCAAAGAAAAATAAAATTGTACTGAAGAAGGAAAATAAAAAGTAGGCAAAAGACTTCTGGCTGTGCTGCTGTTGCAGCAGCATGGGAAAAAAGTTTTCCCAAATGACCGCTGCTTCTGCTGTTCATTTTGTTCTCGTAAACAAAAAGGAATGGGACTTTGGTGGCCAGCAAGCCTTTTCTTTATTTTCCAAAGTTGCTTCACTCATTTATTACCATATAGCCATGACGGCAGTACAAACATGATGATAATAATGATCATATAGCCATAGCAGAATGATAACGGGGATGGCACACGAGAACAAAATGATTTCAACGGGTTTGTTTAGTGGTGCAATGAGTATGCATGTGTGTGTGTGTGTGTGAGCCAAGGGAATGGAACGGAAATTCCAGTGAAATTAAATGAAACGCCATTATCAGCAGCTCCATCTCAGCAAAAAGACATTAAGTAAAAGTGTGTAATTTTAATTAACTCCCTCTTTTGCCCACTAATGATCACGCTACTACTAATACTTATTACCGGGGCATGACACCAGGGCCCCTGGCAACTGACACTGTGTACCACCACCATCACTATTTCACTGACTTCACTCCTACACACTCCACATGATTATAAATTCCCAAAGGACTTTACTCCCATATTCCAACACTTGTACATCATCATTTTATTTTTTCAAGCTGCTCGCCTTTAAGCCCAGCACAATAAAATGCTGGCCAAAAACCATATATAGGTATGCAAATTTTTTTCCATAGACTAAAAAACCGGGATTTTTTTGTGGGTAACACCACACAACCCGATTTTTATTTTATTTTTGTACACAAAAAATTGTAGTAATTTGGAGCAACAACACATGTCGTATTGCTCTCTGTGAAAGTATGGCATGCAAATTCTTTGACATAGCAAGTAATGGATGTTATAATAATGATACGGTTCTGCTCATAGTTCCTCTTGAGCATGCACACAAGGAACAGAAACCATAGCAATTTAAAACGTTGTTGCTGTCGTTGTTACTTAAGGCTTTTTTATTATAAGATGATGACAAGTTTTTTTGTGAGATGATCCATCAAAAAAATTGTGTGCAAACACGAAAGCCCAGAAGGTAATATTGTTTCGTTTTGCTGCTTGCTGCGTTGATGGAATAAAAGAAATGAAAATAATAATTGTATGCAGAGCAGATGGTGGTGGTAGAGTTTTGTGGACGTCCAGAAGGTTGAAAAATGAGAGAAAGTAGCATAGAGAGAGAGAGAGAGCAAAAGGTATGTTATGTAATCATTCAAAAGAAAGTGTGTGTGTGTGTGTGTGTTGCGACTTGACTAAAAGGAGAGCAATAGAAAAATATTCATAAAGTAATGCCTTTTATGTTGCCGGTCGTGCCATTGGAATAACACCCGCCGTGTTCATTACTACTGCATCATAGGTGCTTACTACTTACATATATGTGTGCGAATCATTTGTGTGTAGGTACTCCTCCTTGTCGTCCCTTTCACAGTCTCGTACAAAAGACATGAGGCAAAAAAATAAAAGTGTTTAGCAAGGAAAGAGAATTTACTTAGTTTAGCGAATAGAATGGGCAAAGTTTGTTGGTAGGTAACTCGTTATTTCTTTTTTGAAAAGAGAAAGTGATGAATTCGTTGGGTGTCCCATAACAAATGAACTCACACATACATACATACAAAAAAAGTTTTGCCACTTTTCCTCCTCCACCACTTTCTTATATGGAGAGAAATGAATGGAGTAGAAAGAAGGAGTAAGCAGCGTGTGTGCTTTATTGCCACAACTTGCAGGAGGAAATGCCAAACAAACAAACAAACAAACACATTCCCATTTAACTCCATAATATGTAGTCCCTAAAGTCTTACCAATTTTTTTTGAAGGGAAGGGTGAATTGTAGTAGAGCGGAATATAGCAACTTAATTTAGAGCCATTATCAAATTTTAATGTTTAGAAAAGGCAAGCGCCTTTCTTCACGTCTATTGTCATTTGGAATAGTAAAAAAGAAGGTATATGTTTTATATATGATCAGCATCTGTGACTAGAAAAGTACCCTTATTCGGATTAAAGGTAAACATTGGTAATACCGAAATTCCACGAAAAGTATTCATTGCTGGATGAAATGGGTTCAAATGTTCAGACTGCGTAATTAATATTAAAATACCTAAATGTGACAAGTCAGGTAGTTAGTAGTAAATAGGAGCGCATGTCAAGTGCTTTGTTTTGCAGAAAATTCCAAAAGGTCTGTGAACGGTTCATAAATCATAAAATCTAAACTTATGTGAATGAGTCCATAAAGAACGTCAAAAACTTAGATAAAGGAGAAAAATTAGATGGCTTCTTAATTTGCGATGATGATGATGATGGTTGTCAATTTGACAGCCGTTCTCAGTATTTACACGGGGCTATTTTTTCCTTTCTTTGCTAAAGTTGTGTTGTGCTCACCGAGTGAGTGTGCTGACATCTTTTTTCATCTATCTTATCTTATCATCTTTATCATGCCACTCATTATTCACCCATCATTTTATACTCTCAGATTTCGCGTGCCTGCCTGCCTGCCTACAAAGTGTCCACCTTACCAACACTTGCGACTTTTTTCTGCTCAATTTTCTATCGCTATATCTCCTTGCATGTGGCTCAATTTCTGCTCAATTTCTACTACACACACCTCTTGTGTACCTACTTGACTTGTACGCCACTTATTTTTCTTTGTGAACAAAAGAACAAGCTCGAAGCCAAGATGGAAAGTACAGTTTAGAGTACCTATATGTATATCGATGCCTTTCATTATTTTCATTTGTCCCACTTTCCTCCCATCTGATATACTTACTACCTCTCGATAGCAGTTTTATTTTATTCTTTTTGTTTACGGAGGATGTAAGCTGAAAAGGAAAGTACATGCACTCGTGCTGACTTTGTTTCTGGATTTTGGAAGTTAGTTTGAGTAGGTAGGCTATGTAGTAGGTAGGTGTTTTGGTGTGTAGGTATGTACCCATCTTTTTATGAGGAGAACGTGTCAGAAGGCAATGAGTATAGCGCAGGAGGTGAACTGGGTCGATGGCTTGATGCTGAAGGTGTATGGGGGTTGTTTATTTCCATCTGCTGGAGCAGAAGTGTGGCAAGGCAATAAGTTAATCTGACAGACACAGGGATAGTGGAAAAAAGTTGCTGTAATTGAAGTTTGTGAGATTGCTTGTTTTGTAGAACCAGAATACCTTCAGACCAGAGACCACAATCTCTATGCCTTTTGTGAGCGTGTGCAACTAATAAAATAATAGCCAATTTCCGGAAATAGCGAGTTACTCCTTTTTTCTCTTTCCCTCATGTCTGATAGAGTGGAGCCAAAGTAGCAGTAGTAGCCTGGATTGGAGATATGGACATGGCTGTCTGCATGCGGCTCGTCTGTGAGACTCAACAAATTGATGTTATTATTAAATTTGTGGTAGAACAGGGCACAACCCGCTGACCAGCAGCAGGAGCAGGCAGGTCAAACGAGCCAGGGCAGATGGCAGCCCATAACTTTGAGAGGTTGTGATGTCATGTCACCATGCTGACAACTCACACTCACAACTTGAACCAATTGCCAATAAAAGTAGCTCTCTTTTGGTATGTTTATCAAAAACGTGCTGAAAAATGTTTTAAAATGACTTTCACTTCCTATCTTGCCCTTCGCGTCGTCATACCCCATATGCCATTTTTTACTTGGCGCATGGGAAAAAAATCTGCTGGTGATGGAGTGATGATGACGCTAAAAGCTCGTTATCTATTCTTATATGGTCACATAAAGTAGCCAACATAGGGAAGTAATAATGCTCCTATTCATTTTTTTATTCCCTCTGTTCTATTTTAAAAACGCTGAGACAACAGCACCACAGCCAACACGAGCGGAAGTGAATGTATCGAGAATGTGTAGTGGAAAGGAGTTTGCCTCACAAAAAACAAGTGGTGTTTGTGCAGTACGATGAAGCTACGCCATAATATAGCTTTAAAAAATACACTACTGCAATTTTTAAGTTATTATTATCTACCATGTAATTGCTTAATATTCGTTCTTGCGTTTAAAATTGTGTATTTGCATTTTCAAGTGGTTTTTCGCTGTCCATTGCAGCTACAACAATTTTTCTATCAAGAGAAAATAAATGCGCCTTGCATCATAAAATAACATAAACATTCCTTTGAAATTTAGTATTGCAGACTACTTTTGCTGTCTAGCATAGCAGGTCATTATTATATGTATGTTCGTCTGTAAGTGATATTACATGTATGCGCTTACTTTAAAAAAAATTTAATATCAAAGACAGCTATGTAATACATTCAAAGGTACCTATCTATCTAACCTTAAGACGAATTATGAAATTAGGTGACTTGACAACTCAACGTCGCAGCGTTGCAATAATAATGGGACATTGCCACGCACTATAAGCTTGATTCAACAACCTCGAATCAACATTCTTCACACGTTTCTACTTGTCTTGACTACTTCAAGAGTCAAAAAGGAAAATTCAAGCTGAGAAGCGGGAGAAATCCGTGAAAGGCGACGAGAAAAAGAGAAAATTCCATTTCCACGCGAGTTCCAACCGCATCGCATCAGCATCAGCTCCTACAACATTGTCACTACACTTGTGTGAGTATTGACAAAGACGAAGAGTTGCTTCATTTTCTCCTCGTCTCTCTCGGTTCCTTTGGAATGTAAACCAAAAGCAGAGGAGGTTTGAAATGATGATGATGATGATGAGATGGTTAACTGTAAATGAGCAAGAGGGTGGCTCATTAGGATTCAGCTCTCTTGGCTCATTTACATGTCGTGCCATGCTTGTCGCTAGATTTGTAGTTGAGATTCACAAATCTCATTAAACCCCGAAAGAAATATATAGAGTGACATTCCATTCCTTCCATTCTACTTGCTTATATAAGCTCAGTGCGCAACACAGGCACGGTAGCATCTCCTTTTCAAAATTAGCTGCACAGCTTTTAAAGTTGAGTGGGTGTTACGTATGCATGGCTGGATGAGATGGTGGTATGGTCCCCGGTTTTGCGGCTTCCTCTTTCTTTCTCTCTTTCTGCCTTGTCATTTGGAAAATCCGTTGAATCCCTTGGTGAATGCCCCCGTCGCGTTCTCTTGTGTGTGTGGAATGGTTCAATATTCCGCTGACATATTGCCCTGCAGGGATTATTCAAATCCAAGAGAGCAACCATGGAACAAAACCACAACAGAGCTAGGGAGAATCCCATATGCTTATTATACCCAACCCACACACCCATCTATTATCTCTACAAATAATGATGGCATTTGAAATTTGAATGGCTTCTCAATGAGAGTGTGTATGTTGCTTTCTACCTGCCTTTGTGTCAGAGATAACGAAACATTATGTAAGAGACTAAATACAAGGTGTGTGTGTGTGTACTTAAATTAATGGCATGCTCATTATAATTAAGAGACGAGCAGATTAGCATCTCAAGCACTCAAGCAATCTGGTGAATGCGGTAATGTCCCCTCTTTTTGCTGGGCTAATGAACATGACACGGCATTTAACTAGTCCGTAAGAGTCCTCCAGGGCACCACACCAACAGAATAACGAAAGTGGAAACATGTTTTGTGTGCTCATCATCATTATCATTAGGCTAAAGTGAGAGCCGCATATCCCTGCCAAGTCGCTATTGTATGTATATACACTGCTATTTCCTCCTCATCCTCATTTCCTAATCTCCACTTGTCTCCACTCGGATGTTGCCTGAGAGGATGGAGCAATGTGGCTACGGAACATTAACCTTCCCGCAGACTCCGGGCCATTTTTGGGTAAAACCTTTTAAAAAAGAGACTGCGTGTGTGCACACCAGCACACCTGAGCAAAACGCTATCTCTCTCCTTCAATATTTTTCTCACACCACCACCGCAGCTCAGCAACCAAACCAGGAAATGATGGAAGAAAGTTTCTCAACTTTTTTTGCTGGGAACCAAGTTTTAAAGGCTTGAAGCAAGTCAAGTTTTTGGGATAGCTCTAAATCACTCACGGCTGTCTACCCTGATTAATGGCGCAAAATAACACATGTACAAAAAGATACACTGACAATTTGAAAATTAAATTTGAAAAGAACGCTTGCACACAATTTGTGTGACAAAAAGATCGATTTTACATTTACAAAGGTGGAAAAAACGTGCACTGTTGTGCTCGGGGGAATCTGAACTGAATGAATAATCATTAGTGTCAATGGATACTACTGCAGAGTTATAAATAGACCAGGAATAAGAGTTGACTTGATTTGACTTACGTGTGTCTCCTATGCCAACGGTTTGGGAGGGAAAAAGGGTGCCCCAGCAGAGGAGAATGCAGAACACGGATCGCAATAGCCACTCTTCCATCCTTCCAAGGAGACTCCACTTCATCTCATCGACACTTTAACACCACCCCCAACTACTACACTCGGTATGCCGGGTATTCAAAAAGAGCTCATCAACATGCATTATCTGGTTCGTGTTTATCCAGACGCAGTTTGTCCAAAAAATACACTTGTCTTGTTAAATACAACTACATATACATATGTAATGCAATACAAATTTCGTACAGCTTATCAAATACTTATTTGTCGTAGTTTAGGATATGGATGGTTTTTTCATTACTTAGAATGAGTCTGCAAATAAATATTACATCCGTTGACCCGGGGATCGTGGATGTGTGGACACACCAACAGGACAGAACAAAAAGGTGTCGCTACTTTTTTTATGAATTTAAAGGAAAAATGCTAGTCAATTTTCTTTGGTCTGCAGATGACAACACAAATTTAATCTTTAATCCCTCGATTATTATTTTGAAATCGAGCACCCGTTTTGTAAAATAACTGCACGCACGACCAGCTTGGAACTGTATGAGCACTAAAATGGGTTATTCGCTTGACCATGAAATGATCCCAACTTTCACCACAACTCAAACTCTTTTCCACACAAATTGTCCAGTATTGTCCAATTTTTTGTCCATAGCAAACAATCAACCAAGCACACAGAGCTCTTATTTTACGACTCGTCCACTTTTCAGAAGAGAACAGAACTGAATCCAGATTCGATTTAATATTATTATTCGTGCAAGTGAATTGAATTGATGAAAAGGAAGAGGAGGCAAATAAGAGTGGAATACAAAATGCACCAATATTCCAACAACAATCATGTACGTTATTTGCAGTGGAAGTTAGAGCACTTTTAAATTTTACTTCATTTCATCCTGTTGTATGTTTAGCTATTCTGTGAAACTAGGAATAACTATAAATGCAGCTATGTATGGGTATATTTTTTGTCATGTTTGTGAGAGAGGACGTCAAGTTCAGTGCTCGCGTCGCGTTGTTCATGTGTGCTCGGCAGCGTAGCGAAAAGGAGACTGACTCAAAACTTTGCAAATGCACGCACACCAAATTCGACCAAAAATCCAGCAGCCATGCAGTCTCTTCCTACATATTATTCCGTTATAGTAGTGGCTTTGTTGCGTTAACTAAAAACAATATTATAAATTTATGCTGCTGCAATGTAGGGACCTAGGTGGGTAGATTCTTTTGTTGGTGATAGTTTGAGGTACGTCTTGTCTTCCATGTCTATTTTTTGTATGTTTGAGTGTATTTGTGTTTGCTGAACAGAAGAAGAGACAGAAGAGTTTTTTAGTCAAGACTCTCTTTTAGAAATTCATTCTCTCTCTTCCTCACACACAAACATGTGAGGTTTCTATCTTTTCTACGAGAGAAAGCGGTAATGGTTTATGGTACGGTCATTTAATTACCCATTCATGACATAACTACTGTACAGCAGCAACGCTTCCATAAAACAAGAGTAAAAACAAGCGTAATATTGACGTCTGGCGGCAGTATAAAAATTTTCAAGAATCAAAATACGTGAGGTTATCTTACGCAGAGATCAAAGATGGTTGATCTTTGAGATGCCTTTGTTTATTTCAAAGTATAAGACACGTGTTTTTGTACGTCTCGAGAGAAGAATTAAGCAATTATCGCCATTGCAGCCTTTCTTTCTTAAATACATTAGTGGCTTTTATATACTTTGTGTATGCACTTTGTCGTAGTTTCCTTTGCAATAATATCCGGCGAACAGGTCTCCTCCGCCAAAAATTATTGGCGATTCAGAGATTCTATTCTTCTTTGTTCTCTGGGTCTACTTGAAATTGCTCCCTCAATTCTCTCCGATTTCATTCAAAATTTAGAAAGGAACAAAAATTGTTTTGGAAATTGCTTTTATTATGGAGCAATAAATTTCAAGTCAAGCGCTGAATGTAACCCTTGGAAGAAATCCATACAATATTTATTGTGATGAGGAGGAAGGTTGCGTTGGGCGTAGTACACAAAACAAAGAAATTATTCAAATAGTTTTGCGCACTCTTCGTCCTCTTCTTCTTCAGCAAGATAAGTTGATGGAAAATGTGAGAAAGATTAAAGTGGCCTCAAGAGGAATTTACACGGAGAGACAGAGAGAGCGGATCATACAGACAACAGAAACAACCTTCTCTGAGCATCATGCTTTTTACATGAAATATTAATTAGCTAAGTTGTTCTACTTCTATACAATTTTCTTGGATTATTTAATAGGCAGCTAAAATGAACAATGGAGAGAGTCAGCCATATAGCCTCATTATGTTAATAGCAGTAAATCAAATCAGAGAGAGATGTTATTATTGTTAGTGTTAGGGCACTGCATATTTTCTCAGATTTGAGCTGTTGTCAAATGTTAACAATTGAAAAGCATCCTGAAATTTTTTTTTTTGGGGTACTCTCATTCTTCAGTTCAGACTTTCATGAAAACTTTCAAGTAGTAAATATTTTTTTTTATGGAGACCAGTAGTTGTGGAGGTGACTCGGACTCGAGGTGAGTAGGTGGATGGATGCCGACAGGATATTAAAGATGGTGATGATTATCCCACATAACAGCAGCACTTTTGCTTACCACCTTTTAAACATCCACTCTTTCTACTTTTTTTACAACAAAAAGAGAAAGAGTTTGTAAGATAAATGTACAAACTCCCTCCCCCTCTATTCTTGCAAAATGACAAAGTTTGCTGTTTTGATATTTGGCTGCTTGCTTTTGCTTGTGATGAGAACAAGTGTAAAGAAAGGAAATTTATTTATAATTTACCGATTTTTTTTCTCCTTTCGTTTTACTGTTGCTTGTTTGGTAAAAGTAAATAACCAAATGGAAAAGTTCAAAGTTTGAACTTGCTACTCTGCCTGTTGTTGTTTTGGTATGTATGTATTGTTGAAGTTTTGAATAAAAATAAAAGTAACATGTGTGTTTTATGACGTAGTAGTGATACGTTATGCATTTGCCCACATTTTGTATTTGGAAGCTGATTTCTAGACAATTTGTTGTATTGTATTACTTGTTGTCTCATCGAGAGAGATAAACTTGGAGAAAAGAAAATTTCAAAGTTCAGTGAACCTTTTTTCTGCTTTCAAAGATACATGGGGAGTAGAAGGGTAGGAAGAGAGTGGCAAAGTGGATTTAAATTTTTAAAAGAAAGCATCAACCGAAAAAAAGGAGTGAGGGGGCATAATGGGAAACATGATGATGGCTAGGGTCACATGTGAGGGATACTGTAAATGTTCTTGCCCGTTTATCTCTTTAAAAAGAAATAATGCTAATTGTAAAAAACATGTAAACACGCGATCATACAGGTTTAGTGGACGTAAATTGAAAGCCCTTGAAGTTCCCTGGGAATGTGTCATGTGAGCAGAATAAAACGGATGAATGCAGTTTGAGCTAAAAAGTGGGGAGAGGACAATGGGACAACAAAGCACAGTGTTTTATATATGGCTCAAGCAGAGACACGCAAGCAAGACACATGGAGTCCATCATAATTTTTTTACCCCATTTAAAAAATTATCTTTAGACTATTAAGGTTTATCCTTCCTGAGGCAATATTACATATAAATACCTACAT
>JAHZNC010004894.1:0-17100 GCA_027744095.1 Zhuqinia jingwanae | reverse complement strand
AAAGGATTATCATCATAACATTAGTATCATAAAAATTATCATCAAGCTTTCATATAGTTTGTACGTGTACATCGCTGCTCCCCGCCTTCCTTTTTGCGAAACAAACCATATCTGTGGATTGGTTGAGTTTTAATATAAACATTTTAAAACAGGTACTAGCCCCCAAGATAAAATAAAACAATGTAAATGTAGATATACATGTTGTTTGCATATAGTCAATTTGCCAACCAAAGCCAGAAATAAAAATTTACAACAACGGAGAAAAATTCGTAGTGTTATATTCACCGACCCAAAATGAGAGTCAACAAAGTAGTTAAATCAACCTGTCCACACACACAAAAAAACATTCATTCAACCCTTTTTTCAGTAATTGTGAATTAGAACATGAGGAGGATGAGTAGAAAAGAGAGATAGATTGTTGGCTTAAACATTTCAGGGAAAGGAAGCTCAACACTCACCCACGTCGCTGTACTCTTTTTTTTAAGTTGATCTTGATGATATGATGATGAAAGTAGTATGCATGTACGCGTTTGCAATAACAACATCATAATAACATCAAGCATGCAAAACAAACATGATAGTTGTGTGAGCATCTGGGTATAGCAAGGATATTTTTTTATAAGGAGGCTTGTCTGTCTGGTATGTATGGCATATAATAATATATAGTTAAAGGTATATATCCTTTTCCTCATGTTTACTATAACACCTACTATATATAAAATGTATGCTCTCTCTCTCTCTCTCGCTCGCAACAAAGTAAGCAAATAGGCAACCTTCTTTGCAAGAAGATAGGAGAAGCACCAAGAAATCAGGAACTGTTCACGTGCACGTGAACCAAGGCATACTACAAAGTCTGTGTTGGTGGCACGCAATGAACACATGTACTCTTGTTGGACTTTGCTCGCAACAAATAACCAGGCCGTTTGCGTAGTCGTCGTTGTCGATGAGTGTTGTGCTTTTTTTTTTTGTTATTGAGCTGAACTTCTTGTATGTGTGCATTATTATATGCGTGTATTTTTCCTTACATCCTATCGCAATCTACAAAACCCAGGCTTTGTTTGTGAAATACTACGTCATGTCGTCATCATCATCATCACCAACACATACAAGAAAACACAATGTGTATGAAAAAAAAAATTTGTCTGAAATAAAAAAGAATGCATGCTTGACTTAAATGCGCCTTCTTGGTATATACATATGTAGGTAGATATATCTTTTACCATTTTTTCCACTAACACAAGTGGACTTTACACCGAAAAACAAGAGTCTACTAGACTTTACACTACGTATTAGTATTATTATTACCATTCTTCCGTATTGGATACATGCTTTTATTTTCATCAGCTACTTTTTTTAACCCTTTTTTAACCATTTCTTCTTTTGTACCATTTTTTAAAACGTTTCTCATATACACTACACACCGATTTCCGTATGGTCTGTTCAATTATTTCACGGGAAGGATGATGGGCTGTTTAAGGCTTGGTTGACTTACATTATGCCCCTTTTCTAATTATGTAACGATCTTTGCACTTTGACTTTGAAAGAAACCATGTTACACAAAGATAGTAAGAGATGTTACATAAGAAGCTTCTTAAGATAACTTGAATTAAGAAAAGGGATTTTATGGTTTTACATATATGTAGGTGCAACGAAAGTGGGCTTGGTTTTGGTGGGATTTAGAATTAAGATTATATTTATATGATTTTATAATGAAATTTTTATTATTATTATTATTATTATTATTATTATTATTATTACTAGTCATGTCATCATCTGTCAAGTCAGCTTCTGCTTGTATTTTGAATCCTAATTTGCTGATTTAGTTGCAGGTGATGACGAAGATGATGAGGTGGTGCAGTATGAAAAATGTTAAAAAGTCATTTGAACACACTTTACTCTTCGTTCCGACAGTAATAATATAAAGAAAGTAATTTTGTTGCAAAATCAATCATCTTTCGGTGTGTTTCTCCAAGATTTCAACAAGAGTAGAACTGACTGATTTTTTCATTTATAATACTAATTGCTCAATTTACAATAATCTCATTTCACGAATCACATGCAATAATGAGATACGATATTTTCGTTTAGATATGTGATTATGATTACATATGGCAAGAAATGCTTTTTCTGTGGACACCATGTTTCATATCATTTGCGCCATATTGCTAACTATATTTCATTCTAATAATTTCTAATGCACTTATTTGAACCACTTTGCTTTAATGAATATTATACTCCTGTTATCATCCTGTATTATTATTAGAGTGTTACTTTAATCAACTTGAATAAATGTCCATCAAGGTAGGTAGTTTTAGTACACCTCAAATTTAGGAATAACTAGTTTGCTAAACTATATATCATCATAACGAGTTATTAGTACTTATTAATCTATCCTTCTTCTATATCTTTGATCTTTATATTTTTTCTGGATAAAGCTTTCAATTTTTTCTCAGACTTTTTTGTGATATTTTCATACTAACATGGAAGCTAAAATAACAAACATGTTTTTTTATTGGCTTGTATTCTTTACTGGAAATTGCCCTTTAATTGACATTGTCGCTCTTCTTCTCGCACATCATCATCGCTTGAAAAGTTATCGAGAATTTTTGAATGGATGGCTGCTGGCTGGGTGAGATCATAGATATTCGCGATATAGGTAAACACATTTACAACACATCATTGTATGATGATAATGATGTGATTTGATACAAATGTGCCATAGATAATAATTATTATAGTTCTCTCCTTGTATTTTAATTATTAGACGATACAAACTTTCTCCCATTTTTTACCACAGGATATCAATATACACCTTTTTAGTTTGTTTTAATTTGAGATATAAAATGTATGTAAAGTAGTTTTAATATCTCGAATGTCTGCCGTGTAATGTCAGTAAAAATGTGATATTGAATAATGAATATTGATCTCTGACTATATTTATGGCGTTATCAACTGAAAAAAAACAAGTTATGGTGGTATGCATTCGTGTACGTTCCAATGTAGGATGGAAATCCTCTTTTCATGAGATGGCGATGATCTTGTCCTGTGATTTAAATTGCAAAAATATATACGGACGTTGTACGTTTTACATATGTAATACTTACACACAACTGCAGCAGGAGGCAGATTGCAACATCATTAATAACGATTATTATTGTCGATTATAATTACATACACATGCATACCTTAAAATACGTTTATTATTATCATTGAACACTTGACTTTTATAAATCCGTTTTACTGCTACTGCTATTGCAATTACTACTACTACACACTGTTCCTTTTGACCCGTCATCAAACACCCCACCATACCATATATTATTATACCATCTTACAATCCAACATCTCGCCACAACCAACCTTTTGGTTAGCGACAAGAGTGACATGACTAAAGTTTGATTATATGATTATATATGAAAACTCGTATTAACTAGATTCATAATAAAATGTTTGTTGCATGTGGAAAAGATAAAACGTGGAAGGAATAGATAGCTCTCTACCTGATCCAATGAGTATCATGTAGGTACATACATACATGGCAAATGACAAGTCAAGAGTACCAAAATGTATTTTATCAATCAAGATACATATATCTCCATTCTACATACACAATTGCATGTAAAGTCATCATGTGACTAATTCTATCACGAAAAGTGCATAGGCCATAGGTATATAATTATGACAGACCATAGCCAAAAAAAAAATCTGGAAATATGGCACTATGTCCTTTTCTACGCATTATTTTGTTACATCAGCACCACTGCTACCTCCGTCTTAAAATAGCCAAATCCAGATTTTAATGTGGAAAGTAGAAATTCAAGTATCATTTCACAAGGCGCTTGGGAATACTGCATGAGTATATTATTGTGTGAGACTGTACATTAATGCGCTGGTATATTAAAACTGTACCTATATATCAATGTCAAGGTAAACTGCTTAAAATCAGACGTGGATATTATAGTACATGGAGAAATCCAACATGTTGCACTCACTATTTATACTTTATACCATTGTGTTGTTTCAACAGACGACAAAGAATCGCATCAAAATGGGTTGTATTGTGTATTGCTCACCTCAAAATATAAGTAATAGGTATTCGTTTCAAGATGTTAATGATGATCGTATGACACCAGAAAAATGACATTTGATGGGCGGGTCTGTACTCAATATTAAAAAAAACCTTTTGGTAAAAGTCGAAAATTACGCAATGAATTGTGAAGGATTTAATTGCTTAAAAAATTGCATAATTTGTAAGTATTGAATGATAGAAAGTAATCCGTCTGTCGCAGTTCAGAATGGAATGGGCTGATATGCAATTGTATATGTACGAACGTTTTGTAAAAATAAAACTTTAGCCTAGTATCACCATCACCTTTGCACCCACATCCATAAACACTTTTGAATCAAGATGTTTTGCTTGTTCATATGGATGAGTCAGTAAATGAATGAAAGCTTTGTTCTGATGAGCAGAGCATGCACACAAATCAGTAAACGTGTGTAATCAGAAGTTGAGCATGTGAAGAGCTCGTGCTTTCTCCTCCTCCTCCTCTGCTTGTCTCTTGAGCGAATAAGGAAAGCAGATTTATCTCTCTCACTCCATTCATTTTAATGAGGGGGTGGTAGTAGTGGTAGTGGTAATGACGAAAATACAGGATTTTGTTATTGTTGTACAGGATTTATGGGGGGAACAATGTTGGAGGTTGCGGTTGATGATGATGATGAGGAAGACTGTCATGTCAATATATTGTGTCAATAATTGAATGTAATGAAAAATTGCAAACAAATATGCTATTATCTGGGACAAAACCTGTGATCATGTACTAGTTTTGAGTAGGGAATTGAATTGCTGGTATTGCGTAAATGAATGAACTTTCATCAAGTTTGAATGAGACAAAGATTATCTCTGGATTTCAGACAATTAATTTATTTATAATGGGATATTTTTATGCATTATTTTTTTTACAGAATGATGGCGTAACAGCAGACTTGGAAGCAGTCAAAACACTACTTTCATTTTCCTCCCAGTCCCCTTCCGGCCCCTTTGGAAAGGCCAGGTCTTTCTTTGGGAAAGGGAAAATTTTTGTACCTGAAGCCCCCTTGACTCCACAAACCTCGGATGCCGAGTCAGATGAGGAAAGGGAACGGGAAGCAGCATCAGCGGGTATGCAACCTGCTCCGATGATGCAACCTATGGATTTGGTTATCTCGCCTCGTGATGAGAAACCAGCACAGCAACCTGCAAGGGCGTCTGTCATTATGATGGCGCATAGTGATGGGACTTTTGAGCCAGCAAAGCTACTTGGTGAACAACACCATCAGCAGCAGCAGCAAAAGAAAAATACTGAAAGAAATGATATTGGAGGAAGATTTCAGGTGGATCTCTCCAAAAACTTTCCTCCACCAGAGGAACCTCCAAGTCGTAAAACGGATGGTTCGGAAATGACTAGCGGTCATCGTGACAAGAATATTCCTATGACAGGGGCGCGAGTGATGACTTCGGGTGGCGATGCTCTTTATCTACACTCGAGCCCACGCATCGCCACTACCACTCGCGCCCCAGTATTGATTTCGGAATCTCCGAATCTCCTCAACAGTGCAAATAGTAAGTCATATATCAACAATCGTCTTTTTAAAATATAAGTCTACCTTTTTTCTAACAACGCATTTTTTTCTCGTACAATTTGAACAGGTCATAGTCAGAACCAAAGTATTCGTCCCGTTGCCATTGCCCCGAAAATGATGCCCATCATGACACTTATCCCTGTCGGTCAACAGAATCCCGGTGGACCCATTCTCTACGTGCCGACAACTGTGCTGTCAAGTAGCAAGCCTGGTCAAGATGGTCAACAGTCTGCCACTTACATGCTTCCTCCGTTCATTCTTCCAGCTCATGGACAAGCTATTGGATTGGCTAGTGGATCTTCCACTTCATCCTCCCCTACAGTAGGAATAGGAGGAGCCAATACAAAAGCTCAAAATCCAGAGCGTCGACGAACCTACGAATGTACGAGGGAGGGATGTGGCAAAACTTATTATAAGTCTTCACATTTAAAAGCCCATGAACGAACACATACTGGTAAGTCTTTGCATTAAAAATGATGATCTGGCTGTGGACAATTTCTAAAATGCCACTTGCCTTTTTCAAGTTAATAATTCTGTTATTAATAATAAACTATTTCATTGCTTGTTTGCAGAAGCCAATTGTTCGGTAGGTTTAAACAAAAACTTTTTCTTCTTCTCATAAAAAATGTTTAGGAATTTAATATCACTGGGTATATAAATATGTTTTACTTATGATTTGTTTTTTGCTTTGATTTTTTTTTTCAGAGAAACTCACATTGCACCAGCCTTTCCATTCTTTTTACCTCATCATCATCAACAAGCTCAGCAGATACCCATGTCTCATCTTCAAGCAGCTATTCATTGCTAAAGAAAAAACTAAATCGCAAAAATGTCAAAGTTCAGTTTCAAGCGAGAAAAATATACCATACCAAATCACACATCCCCATCATCATACACACTCACACAGATGTGGATAAGGAAAGATTTTTCCCTTTACCTGCTTGACAACTGCAAAAAAAAAAGAACATCAATCAACCACCAAAATACGGAAGCATTTGCGAAATTTGGATTTTGAATGAAGAAAATATAAAAGAAAAACATCTGTCTCTGCACTTATAGATCTTATCTTTATTTTATAAGTTTAATTTTATTATAAAGATAGATACTACTACCAACATTTTAGCAATTTTTAATTGAAATAATATAGTATGCCATAAAAAATACATAATACATATATGTATAACATGCATATATATAAATACTGCATTGCATATATTTACCTCACAAGGTATGCTAAACATTTTTTTTTTTGCTAATTGTAATTTTTGTGTCTACATATTCGTCGTCTCTTTCATACTTTCATTTCTAATGAGACAGCTAAACAAAATTGTTTTAAGTTATGCATATGTATATTTATATATTACAAAACTTATTGAACAGATCAATATGTATGAGGTTTGCGAGAGGAGTCGAAAAGGTAGCATGCAGCCATATAATAAAGACTAGATAGTTGTTTTCTGTTAAATTACAATAATATAGCCATTATGGCCAGTAATAGGATATATAGAATATAAAAATATATAAATCTTTTAGTACAAGCTATAATAATATATAGATTATACTTTACAAATGGCAAGTGGTTGTATAACTGTAATATATACATATAACAAATATAATTATTGTTATTGTCATCTTGAAAATAATATACAAAGAAAAATACAAATTGGATAAAAGTAATGAAAATCAAGAAGGAGAATAAGAGGGGAAAAAAGATTTAGGAAAGGTGTTTGTTCACCATATTTATTATTATCTTTTTCTATTTGACTGAAAATGATGAGGATGAGAGACCTACATCTTGACACAAGACAGAGGAGCAGATTTTTGCTCCTCACTTAAAAATCACAATCAGCTCCAGCTCAGCTCTACTGGAAAAAAAAAATTCCATTAGTTGTATCAGGTTTTTTTTTCTCTTTTACTTTCTTGACTGCTTGTTAATTACCTTTCATTAGTACACAAGATTTTGTATCTTACAGTAAGACTATATGACTATAAATATTTGGATAAGGAAATTATACAAAATAATACATGTATCTATATATATATGTATGTAAAATACAGGTACATGGAAAAAGAGGATTTAGTTGGTTTGAGAATGATGATTTTGAATTGGATGACTAATTGGTCGATTGAACGTGTGGTAAAGATTTATTTTGGAGATGAGATGCAAGGAAACTGGGATTTCTAGTCAAGTGAAAAGACAAAGAATTTCTTGGTCAAAGTAAATAAAAAACAAGCAGGTAGCTGTATAAGACTTGAGTATGATAATTTGTGCAGCAGAGAGGTACAAAAAAGGCACAAGTGTTGTCAACGACAGGTAGAAGTGAAGTGAACGACAGGTAGAAGTGAAGTGACGACAGGTAGAAGTGAAGTGAACGTGTGGTAAAGATTTATTTTGGAGATGAGATGCAAGGAAACTGGGATTTCTAGTCAAGTGAAAAGACAAAGAATTCCTTTTTTTACTTGAAATAATAATAATAATAGATTAAAGTACATAATATATTTATGATATTGAATAATAATTTAATGATGCATTTAATATTTAGCAATATTTTATTGCCTTATATATCTTGTTCGAGTTCAATTTATAAATGTATACTGCTCTTTTGAGACAAGTGACAACTTGCACACTTTTTAGTTATTTGAGATGAGGATAAAAAGAATATTTTTAAGTAATGGAATAAAAAATGGCTTATCTTTCATAAGAAGGAAGATTCAACTTTTGACATACATAACAACGTTAAAGAGGTAATAATAATCTTGTCAAAAGAGGTAAAATTGCAATTAAGAGTTTTTTCGCAGTTTAATAGTAATTAGATGAGGAGAGGTGACGAGGGAAGAAAGATACAACATTAGCTGGCGGGAAAGAGACACGTCTGACGTGTCTTTGTCCAACAAAAAGGTTTGGTAAATTGTAATGTTCAATGGTGCTATATAATATTATAAACTACACCTACCCACCTTTTTAAAAATCCAGACTATCGTGCAGAGAAAAAAAAATGGGTTCATCTTCGTAGAATTTTAGAGAAAATATTTTTTATTTATAAGACTTTTCATATTTTCTTCAGGGATTTTTACCTTAAATGCACGCGAGAAACAAAGTGATATTCTTAAGGAAATACGGGGTTTTACAAAGAAAATAATTTCAATTTTCAAAAATGTTCGTTCATGGTTATGCTTTTAAGAATAATAAGTAATAATAATAAAATATTATTCGACAAATGGGCTTGTAATAAATAAATAAATGATCACACGCAACGCAGCACAGTTGACCACATACGTAATAAATGCAATTATTTTAATTATAATTGTAACAAAAATTTAGTCCTAAAAATTAAGTTTAGATAGAGTATTTTTAATGGTCATCAGATTCGGGCAACTTTGCAATGGCAATATTCGGGACACCAGTAACCTTAAGTATTTATGTTTACACACACATATAATTATACACCTTTTAAATATAAATATACTATATATTAATTATTATATATTTTGAAATTTTTTATTTATATTATAAACGTTACTTTATCACGTAAGACGATAAAGTAATGTTATTTCTACCAAGAACAAAGAGCAGACGAACTATGAACTATCATGAATATTTTTGATTGTCACTCATTTGTACCACAGACCATTCACATCTACCAACAAGACACTAAATCAAAATGAAAATAAAATAAAATATATATTATCCATTGTTATAAATTATTGTTATAATAATCCACACATCTGGTTTTGAGATCGTCATTTTTTATTGTTGTATTGAGTAAAAGAGATATTACAAAAATATTCTGTGGACAGTAATACATTTACTCTGCACTGTTGATTTTTTTGGTATAAAAATAATATTTTGTATGAATTACAATTACGATTTTCTAATCATTTTTTTTTATCAAAGAGTTTCATGTTACCGTGATAAGCAATTAAGAATAAAATGAGTAAAAATTGATAGCTTTCACTTGCACGTTACACACTATCATCTGAGTACAAGTGGACTAATCAAGTCGAGAGTTATAATGTTTCATGAATAATTAAAATATTATGAAGTCTGGTGACTGTTGTTTGTCAAGGTTGATAATATATTTTATAACGACGTTTGTACACAAATAAAAAAAATGTTGAATTAAAAAAATATCAATGTTTAAAAATGTTACTATTTTTTTTTGCATATCAAACATATTTACATCATAATGTTGCTGGTACTAAATAGTGCTCAGACTTGCAAAAATGCACGCAGTAACATGCATATGAATAAAGGTTCACATCCCAGAGGAAGCTTAATAATGAGAAGGCAATAATAATTTTACGAATGAAACGTTTTTAGACTTGCATCTTTCGTATTTGTTTCAGATATATATATATATTTATTTATTTACGGATTTTTATTTAAGGTGTGTAAACTTTTAATATATCGTACGCATTATTGGCATGATAATCACAAGGCGTAATATTGTATATATTGGTATGTAAATACAGAAAGAAATCACAAAAGGTAGACAATATTAATTTTTTAGCAGTGATTTGGGTTTATGCTCGATCAATGAACAACCACTTTTCCTTCTTTTGGGTTATTTGTTTGGTCAATACGGGCTCACGAACGCGGGCTTTAACCTCCAGCTTTCCAACGACTTTTCGCCCGTCCAGAATCTTTTTTGTAAAAGAAAAAAACCAACACATGACAATCGAAAATTACGTGTTTCTTTGAACAGTATAATAATAATCAAAGTAAAAATTACTTACATCAAATGCATCGTGAAGTGTACATTTAGTTTCAAGAGGAAGCAATTTGACAGTAGCCGTTCCAATCAGTGTATTTCCCCGAAGAAATCCGCTGTTACATGTACAAAAGAAAAATCCTCCACTGCATAAACCTCTATAATTTAAAAACGCAGCACAGAAACAATGCAATGCTCAGGGGACACGACGTACATGGCTACAAACAGCCCAATATTTTCACAAATAAACGTAAATAAAATATTACAAAATCACAAAGCAATGAGCAATTTCACAACAGCATGTTTCGTTTCCGCAAAGCACATAGAATGTGTATATAGCGCGTGCATATAATTGATGATAAGCCTTCTTCATCATCAAAGCACGTAAATAGATAGGTGCGCAGCTTGCGCAGTATAAAAAAAAAAACTTACCCTCTTGACCAAACTTCACACTTGATCCCATGCCTATGTACAAATCTTTGAAAATTTCTCGCTGTTCTGTTGATACTCATTTTGAAGTTTGCATCGTAAGTTGGGCTATTGGTGTCCTTTACCACGGCAGTTTTATTAGTCTGAGCTTCTTCTGCCTACACAGAAAATATATTGCGGAAAAATGAACATTTAGTGATTCAATAAACTTTTTATAAATAAGTGCATGTTCCCAAGCCCGTTTCAATACTTACCGATGGATAAGGCAACTCTATTTTTACAAAAGTGTCCACGTCCGAAGGATTGGTGACTTTATAACTAATTCCTTGTACAATACTTATATCTATTTCGTCCTCGCCAACGTCAGTGTTGCATCTATTATTTCAGAAACAAATAAAATCATTCCCACGTTAATTGTATTTTGCCAGAAATCCTCCAGTAAAGAACTGTAATTAACTCTTAACTTAATGTTGTTAAATAAGCAAGAATTATTTCTCTTACTCTGTGATGCTAAATATTCTATTTTCATAATGGTATTTTGGAATATCGCTATTTTTCTTCATCGCTAGTCTCAACGCATCCAAGTCCCTTTTGGATTCCAAAGCCATTGATTCAAATCTATTAGCTGACGCCACATCACCAATGCTTTTGAAGTGATCCCGGGTTCTCATGCACATCTGTACAGAATTTTTTTTGTTGAAGGTGTAAAACAAAACACGTTTTTTTTGTTGTTGTAAATAGCGAAAATTGACATTTACAATCGTACCTTGAGTTGTTGTTTCAAATCCACTTCCAACTTTGAGAAAATTTCCCCAGCCCCTCCAGCAGGCATAATGCAATCTGATGCACTGACCACCTCAAAATTATCATCCTCTATTTGATCCAATGTGGCCACTGCTTCGGGAGGTGCCGGAAGCTAGAAAGAATATAATAATATTAGTAAATTATTCCGTACAAGAATTTTTTAACTTGGAAATTACAAGCTCCGTAAATTACAATGACTGCTTACCGTGGCCATATCCACTGGCAAACCACCCTGCGCATGTTGGATCAGCTTGTCAAACCCTTTGGCAGTCCTTAAGAATTCTTTAGCCTGGATTAAATCTCCTCGTTTCTTGGCATTCAAGGCTGCCTCCTTGAATTGCTGCTGTCTCAATGTGATAGCACGGAGTTGCTTTTCCTGAAGAGTAAGCTTGGTGGGAGGCTTGCCACTTCTTGACACTGTACTACCTGGTGTACCAGGAGAGGTGCCTGTGCCTCCGGGAGTAGATGGAGACGAGGAATCGGTTCTTGGTTTCTTTTCTGGTGTACCGGGCTGTTGTACGACACCAGTCTGGTCGGAAGGTCGTCTTGGTGGTTCTGCTGCAGCACTTGGAGGTCCTGGGACAGCAGCAGAAGGGACAGGTATTGGCGCGAAACCGGGTGGTGTGGGAAGATCATCAAAAGGCACTGCTTTGCCCTTTTTGTAGAGCGTTATGGCTTCCTCATATTGTTTAACAATGCGACCCATTCGTCTAGCTTTGCTGGGGTTGGCCGAGGCCTTTTCAACTTCTGACTTGTATTTATTTAAACGTTGTTCTAGTGCTTCCATAACGGTTTTTGGAGCTGGCGGGGCTCCAAAAATGTCGTCGCCGGGTGGATTTGTCGAAGATGTCGGATCGGGAGCTTCTGCAGGCGATACAATTGGAGCTGGCTGTGAAGATGAACTTTGAGGTTCTGACACCAATGGTGTTGGTCCCACAGACACATTTTCATTTGATGCATTTTGTAAGCATGGGTAATCACTTAAATTAATTGTTTCTCCACTTTTAGCAGCATTTTCCAATGCTTTGGACAATTTAAGATATTTTAAAGCTTCTTGAACCTCGCCTTGCCTTTTCAGCGTTACTGCAGCAAGTTTATATTCTTTCATTCTTGCTTCAACCAGTGGATCCACAACGACAGGTGGCTGTTCGACTGGCACAGGCGCTGGAGGTGTATGGGGAACCAGTGAAGCCGGAGTTGGAACTAACGGCTGTGGTAACAGTGTTCTAGGTGGTGGAGTTGGCGGCAATTCAATCTTGTGCGTCAATGGCACGGATGGACTATCGTTCTCGTTCACTGGCACAATTGGTTCAGGGGGCGGTATCTGACTAGACGTTGTAGGTGGAGCTTGCGGTGCTTCCTTTTTAATCGTTCCAATTGCCACAGCCGGGGGAATATCAGCTTCATCAACAACTCGCCCAGCTTTAGCTTTCGATAGTAATTCCTTTAAAGTTTTTACCCCTCTGGTAAACCTAAAGTCACATTTTTTTGGTAATTTATAAACTGTAAAAGCTTTTAGTCTGCTATTAAAACTCACTCGTTATTACCTTCTGGATTTTCCTGAATCGCCAACCACATCGGCTGCTTGCTTGGCATCCTCATACATCTTCAAACGATCTTGTAGGAGCTGTGCCATATCTTCATTTGAAACACGTGGAGCTGGCAATGGCTGTTCTTCACTATCATCGTCATCATCATCCTCCACTGTTAGTGCTGCAGCTCTCACACCACCAGACTTAGTGGGGGTCCCTAAAATGTCCCCTAGTTCGGCCTATAATTCAAAATAATAATAACTTTTAAAGTCTCGCCATCACCCAAGTTAATAAAGTGGAACTTTTTCTTACTTCTAGCTCCGGATCGTCTAAATCTATATCGTCATCATCATCCATTTCATCATTGTCTTCATCAAAGTTTATTGGCTTTCCTGCAGCTTTCGTTCTCCCTGGTGCACTAGCAGGTTTCTTTGGAGGGGATACATTCGGACGGCGTACTGCAGGCTGCTTCCCTTCCAATATCAGGGCCAATTCTTCCTCAAGATCGTCATCGCCAACGTCCATATTTCCCATTAAATTATCTATATCTCCATCGTCAGAAACTCCAGCTAAAAATCCAAGCTGTGGCAAACAAGTAGTTTAGTCAAGAGTCAATCGACTTTTTCTCCTCTTTATAGAAATTCCGTTAAAATGTTGTATAAAGGTACAATAAAATCCATAAATTAGTAAAGCACCTGTGCCCGGTTCTGACTTTTCCTCTGCTCCCTGCCCTCCGAACTTCGCCTGCTGGGCTTTTCAGGCTCCTTTCTTTTCCCAAAGCCAAACATTTTTTTTACTACCGAACTACGTAACACCAAATTCACTAATAATAATAAAAATAGTTATTGTACTTTGAAAAATTCAGTGTTTGAAAGTTTGAAATGAAATTATTTTAACTCGTTTTATTAGCTCATGGCACACATATATCATAACGGCCAGAATTTTCTCTCACATTTTTTTATACTTTCAAAGCGACCTTGTAGAACTACGGCAAAGCGTGTTTTCACATATATACAATTTAAACATATCCCTTCTTTTAATGCACTTTTTGTTGTTATTGTAATTCTTAGTTAATTAAACAGGGTCAGCAGGTGTCACAAGGTAAAAAAGTAAACAAAAACAAGTCAGCTGAATTCCCATCTCCCTCCCTCCTTCATTCCCTACTTCTTCAGACGGTGATTTAGTGCACAGTGCACGAATCTACATCTGCAATCTGCATAGATGATCTCACATTCTCACACTCACACACAACACAACTCAATACACACATATCTTGAATCTTGACTTGAATGAAACGAAGCAAAAAACAAGGCCTGTTGAAGTGAATGATGATGTCGATGAGATTTTATGAGAACGACTGTGTTTTTAAAAAGATGACTCACTCTCACGGTTTGTCCAACTGAAAGTGGCCTACGCAAATTCATGTAAAATGTAAAAGAGCAAGATTATACTTTCTCCTTTCTATGTGCTTTCTTTTAAGTGTGCTTGCGTCATAACTCATCAATAAATATTTTAGAAAACTTTTCCAAAGCTTGCTAATACAAATGATCAGCAGTTCTATTATATTGTCAATAAATTGTCCCGTAAAATTTGATTTTATAAAGTAAATAAATAGCACCTTTTCTAAATAGAAACTTTATTTGCATTTTTATAGGTATAACGGTAACATGTTTAGGTATTATTATAATTCACATTTAGCATACTTTACTTGTAACATTTCAGCGCATTTCGCGATACTAATACCAGTCACAACGGAAAGATTTGATGGTGGATATACAACGCGGAATACCTTATCGATGTGTGGAACAAGGAGATGCTCAAAGACTCTTTTCATTCTGTTAAAGGTATTTTGCTCGCGCATTTCCCAAGTCAATTTCTCATTTTCACCCCAACTTTCTATCTCACTCCCAACTTTCGCGATGCTGGCATTTAATCTCTGACAAAGTTCAGATACACTCTGAGTTAAAGGGCATTTCCCAATATAATTTAACAAGGATAATACTTCATTGCAATACACAGCCAATGGGAAAAAAAGAATTAGTTGAGTTGGTGGACTCAAATCTGTAGGCAAATCGAGATTCCCACTATCTGCGGGTACAATACAAGTTGACAAATTGAATTGATGTAGATTTCGTGTAAAAGAAATTTCGGCTTGTAGCAAGTCGTGATTTGTTTTCTTGCAAATGAACTCAGAAAACATTGGAACCACCAGTCCACGGACATCAGCGCCTACTCGGGCTAAGCTTTCACCAAAATAATTTGCATTTGTGTACAAGGAATCCAAAGTTTGCACTTCAATGTGCTTGTGTAAATCGTTGAGAACTCGGTTGAGTTGAAGACATATGAACGTTGACAGGTAATGATTAGAATCCTGACCGAATGCAGCACGATGCTGTGTCAGTGTGTCAAAAATCCAGGATCTGGAATTTTCAAAATCCACCGACCTGCTCATGCGCGATTGTAAGAATTGAAATCTTAGTGATTGGTCTGAAGGGAAAAAGTTTCGTAAAAGCTGTACAGTCTGAAGGCAATCTGAGAGTCCAATGGTAGGAGACTGTAGTTTTAAAAGCAAAGCATTCTGGATCTGGCTTTGCAATTCCAACACGGAATCAGTTGTTTTCTAGAAATAAAGAAAATTACAGGTATTATTAATCTGTAACACGGAACTACAAATCGGTTGGTAAATTAATGTGATTTGCACAGTGAGCTATACTTACCGACAAAGCCACCGGAATGGAGCTTGAATTCGCTTCCAAGCCCTTTTTATAATCCATAACCACCTGAAGAATTTTAATAGCTTCAGGCAAAAGTTTATCATCGCTACTAGCAAGACAACGTCTGACTGTCCATGGCATATCAAGCACCTTTTCCATGTCTTGTTGCTTTTCAAACATTGTTTTCACTCCCTTTTGATCCTTGACGAATTTAACAGATGCCCCATTGTCACTAAAAAAGGAATCAGCTTGTGATTTACACTTGGGAAATGTGTCCGTTGATAGTTTGTCAACGAAATCTTTTGCTTGTGATAGCTAAAATATATACACAGCGAAAGAAAACACAAAAATTAAAGACAAAAAATACGTGGAGAGTGACAACAAATAAATCAATCAATTTTATAAAAAAACACGTACCGATTTTTTAATAAGATTTGTCGTTTGAGCGGATTGGACAAAAATTTGATAATTTTGACTCGCCATGTCCCTAGTTTGATGTTCAATTATAGCAAGCTCTTCGCTCACTCTTGCGACTTCCCCAACTGGAAAATTAAAATTTCGTCACACATTTCAATTCAATGCTGTGTTCATGTTCACAGAGTTTTTGTTTCTTTCAATTCTTTCTCACCCAGAGACTCCAAGCCTTGTGTACCCAATCTTGCCAAATAAGTTAGTTGATCTGGATCTAAATGAAAAATATGAAAATTGCCACTCAAAAGTTTTGAGTCAAAAACTGTTATTGCTAACTTTAAAAAATGGTTTGAAGACAATTATACTAAAATGTGATTGATATCACTTTATGACAATTACCTAGATCGTAATCCTCACAATTGGGGAAAAGGATTTTAGTCAGGGTTTTAAATTCATCCGTATCAGAAATATTATTGCTGGACCCCATTATAGCATTTTTAGGGGATACAGGGGAAGCCAAAGTTGAATTTCCAACAGGACTGGGAGCAGGAACCAGCTCTTCCATGTTGGTGCTGGTACTTGTGTAAGAAACTAATTTGATCCTGGTAGATAAGCTAATGTCACTCACTAGATTTATACATGAAACTCTTGATTAAATGTTTTAAATTATGCCAGCGAGATCACTAGATATGGACAGGACCGACACCAACCAGCTGTCAAATTAACAAGCAAGTATTATGCATCAACAACATTATATACGTAGCAAGCAAAAGAAGCAGAGCACAGCATTGCATTGCATAAAACTACAGCATCCACCGTGGACGATCCACGGGATTCCACATCACATGAAACACAAGTCGTAGACTTTCTCTTTTT
>JAHZNC010004893.1:0-15134 GCA_027744095.1 Zhuqinia jingwanae | reverse complement strand
AAATACCGAGTCGTCGCTTAAGATGCACACATTGTCGCCTTTCCTAGGCAAAATATCGAATTCTTTTAGGAGTTGGCATTTAAATACTTTTCGGCGTTCAGCATGTGAATTTATATGAAGCTCGCAAATTCTATTATGAATTTGTTCCAATGGTCTACTGCCACATCTAACAAGGTTCTTAATTTTTCCTAGGTGATTTTCGAACTTAAATGTACTAAAATTATCTAACACTCCATAGCATTCACTATCCTTGGATAGATGAATAAGATTATGTACGTTATAAGACAATTGTTCAAAACCGTAAAGTGTCCCAAAATTTTCAACAAAATATTTAAGAAGTTGGTTGGCGTATTGGCGTAGAACAGGTTGAAGTGTTTTACTGCATAGAATTGTAATTGCAACGTGCAAACAAAGAAAATGATTATAGTAGCAATCAGGTAAAATATTTAGCACAACAGGCCCAGTCCTGAATTCCGTAGCCTTCCAATGATTTAAATGTTGCAGGCTGCGGGGTTTCCTCCCAAAATCATTAGAAAAATACGGTTTCAGGCTTATTAGACGTCTTGATGCCAAATGAAAAGAAGCTGTAGTTAGACGGCATGCCAAACGGCCTTTTGTCCACAAATGCAATAGTTTCCTCACAACACCGAGGCAAATCAAATGTTGATAATCTAATGGAAGTTGAACAACTATATCAATATCTAACTTCACTAGTTCCGAATGTTCGAAGTCACTTCCAAGATGATAGTCTTCATTAGTTTTTTCTTCTAAAGGATATATTTGTACGCAACGGGCGGTCCAATTCCGGGAACGTTATTCGATGATTTAAATATTCACCTTCCACTTCACATTTTTGACAGCCAAAATACCCCGTGTGCCCTTTTACATTTAGAATAAATGCACGTGCTGGTGCGTCACACACAATTGAATGCACAGTAACAGTCACATGTTCGTTGTTTATAGTAAGGTTTTTGCAGCTGTTTATATCCTGTACGGTAAACTCCAGAAGATCATTTGAAGACTTAGGCTTTTCGTTGCCGAAATACAATCCAATAACAAATGGCTGCGACTCTTTTAATTCAAAAATGTGTCCTAGAATCGGCCAAAATTGCTGGTTACTACTTTTGGAAAGTGGTAACCCGTCAATATTTAACTGCAAACTAACTTTAGCCAAAGTCTCGTTGCTGGCCGTCAGTATTTTTTCTAGTGTAAACTCTAGCGGAAAATGACAATATTTTCCAGGTGGAACGTCCAAAATATTTATTTGTCTTGGGGTTTGTAGCAAAGTTCGTGAATCCTTCGGAAGGGAGTCAAAGCACTTGTGATTTTTTAATAAGCCCAGCAACGATGTTAATGACAATCCTGTAATATTATGAGTAACAGCCCATGATTGTAATTTCAATTTCAAAGCGTTGGCGTCCAGTGACACGTCTTCACACGAACTGGATACGGAATCTCCTGGCTGTTGATAAATTGATGAAGATGCAGGGAATTTAATTTGGAGGCCCTGTGGTTCCGTTAAATATTCTCTAGCACACGAATTCAATTCCGTTGACAATTCCTCTTGGGGTACAATCAAATCAGTTGCTGGCATGAACCCAAAACAATTGATAGATGGCCCGTGCTGATTGGCGTCTGACGCTCTAAATGTTAGTTGAAGTTTTTTAATTTTATAGATTCTACGTCTTACTGTTCTATTCAATGGCCCTATTCGATCCAATTTGAGGCATGATTTCTTTCAATCCAACAGTTCACAAAACAACTCAAACTACACATCCTCAGGGTACAATTCAAACATCTCTATCTGTGTGTACACACCAACATTTTAAGACAACATTTTATACAAAAAAACACGGTATAAATATGGTACTTTAGGATTCAGGGAAGATGCATTTTTAAGATTGCTATGGCTTGACTATAACAACTCAAAAAATCGGGGTCAATTTGGTATAAATTCATACCAAAACTGAAGATACCATAATTCGACCTAAGATACCTTGTAAATTCGTATTTGTTAAGAAGCTGGTAGATTGGGTGGGCTTACAATATCCATTTCAAATTTTTTTTACAAATTATCTTATATCAAGTATTTTTTTGTTATCATAAAATGATCCCACCGACGGCGTTTTGTTTTTAGCACCGTAAAAAAACTACTTGGCTACTTGAGGTACTCTCTTAGGATATGCTGCATTTTATGATGTATCAAGGCTATATTTTCACGTATATCTTTTACGTGGTGTCGAGCCATGTGCTTTGGGGTCCAGTGAGACGACAACAGTGAAATGGGATTAACTGAAATATTAGATTTTAGCGTACGTACGCGTATACCTGGGTTGAATGAAATGTTCCACTTTACAACCTATTTACCTGCCCTCTTGATCTTTCCCATTCAGAGTTCTTATTCACTTATACAAAGTAACATGAAATGAAATAAGGCTAGAGGATGGAATGGATTGAAAAAAGATGTTCCGGTTTTCTTCTTCTCTTTCTTATCTTTTTTTCCTGACATCACCACTTTCCTTGGCTGAACAAGTGCATATTTATATGAGCAGATACCTATTATAGCTGTTAGACACAAGACACAATCAAGCCACTACTACCACCCACTACTATTTTCACATACGTAGTAATAACAGCTGTAAAGAGAGAAAGAGAGAGAGCAGAGAAGTCTCTCTCACATCCACGAACTCGAAGCAATTTTTAGTGCGATGCTATCAGGACAACCTACTTACTGGTTAG
Organism: Zhuqinia jingwanae; assembly: GCA_027744095.1. Lineage (NCBI taxonomy): Eukaryota > Metazoa > Arthropoda > Collembola > Entomobryomorpha > Paronellidae > Zhuqinia > Zhuqinia jingwanae. Next base: position 12,395 of record JAHZNC010004893.1, on the reverse strand, counting down.
GTATATGCCTACTTGTGTGACTCTCAAGTGAAATTGAAGAAAGAGAAAATGAGAGAGAGAGAGAGAGAGAGAGGGAAAAGCTGCTGTCGTTTTATACACTTTCTTTCTCATACAGAAAGTCTCACGAATATATGTAGGCATAGAGTATAATATACAAAGCAGAAATACTTGATTCTTTTTGCTAAAGGAAATTTTGTTAAAATGGAGTTGAGTCGAACTCGGTATATCAGTTTTTTGTGTTTCCTTCAAGTCTTCCTCCAGTGACAATGAGAGAACGGCACAACAAATGTTTTCCTTCTGTGCACTTGAAAAGTAAATAGCTTTTTATCAACTTTTAGCTCAAGAAGTGAAAACATCTTCAGTAGTAGTAGTCGTAGTAGTCCCATTCTACGACGTGTGTGGTGTGCATTTAGGTATGTGGTGTGGTGTCTATAAAAGGAATTGCTTTATTCCGAGAGAGAAGATTTGGTGCGCAGGGAGTTGTATATTATGTAGGTATACTCAAAGTGTCAAGTATATATACTGTAACTTGGTTTTGTCTTTTGTGATGCAAGAAAGTGTAATAATAATATTAATGAGTTTGTTGGGAAAATCGGAGCTCTCTACGCATGGGAAGAAACGGAGAAACTAATGAGTAAAATGTCTCTGAGATGTGCTAATTTAAATGGATGTACTACATGCACATGCTGCCTGATGTGTAGGGCTGCTACTGCTGCTGCTAGTGATGTGATTGATTGGTCGCATGTTTATTTAGTCAAGCATATAGTTATGCTTTTGCAATGGCATACATCAAACTTGAAAGTGGTATGAACATAATTTTTGTTGCCTGAAGACTCATAAACGTAATTATGTAATTTCCCATTTTCAGGAGGGGAAGGAAACACCTCTTCCGCGGCGGCTCGTTCCGGTGGCCGTGTCAAATTAAGGAAACGCAAACTGTTTGCAGGAAATGGGGCGTGCGTGGATCTGGAAGACGTTTCAGTTGAATCCGACTACAAAGGACCTCATATCAAGCTACCAATGACATTACAGAATCTACAGGAATTGATTGATGGCTTCAAGAAGAAAAAGGTAAGTGAAAAGAAATGGCTTTAGTGTCCTTAGCTTAAAAAAATGAGATAAAGCGAGAAGAAATAAATAAGTTTATATGCAGACAGGTGCACACACGTCTATCTTTTCATTATACTTTTTGATTTTACAATCCCAAAAATTGTTACACAGTTTCCAAAGCGAAAATGCCTCAACACTTTCACAAAGGAGCGTTGAAGCTCTCATATTTCGTTGAATATAACATACGAACGAGGTGCAATATCTCAGCAAGTTGTCGTATATTTTTTAAGCATTTCAAGCTTTCCTCAGAAAAGTTGTATGCTGTTAGCGCCACACTGCTTTTTCTCCGCCACTTTTTTCAGGAAGCAGAGTACAAACGTCAATTGTTCCAACCGTTGTCCTCTTCCTCCTTTGCACTCTCTTTCCCTGATGCAGTCAACTTTAATTCAGTCAGTGAGTCAAAGTGAAGTTGAGAGGATATTTATGGGTAGGATAAGTAGAGGAATACAGAATGTGAATCAATTACTGGGAATGAGATTCCCAGTTCACCGTGTCAAATATGTGGACAGCAGGGAAGGAGAGAAGGAGACTCAATTTGCTCCTGCTGAGTTTTTGGCGTAGCTACTTTTTTGCGGTGGACGTGACACAAACTTGTGTAACGGTTGGATGATTTTCAAGTACAACGATGAGTTTGTACGTCTGCTGCACACACATACATATCTATTCCGTCGCATGTAGCTTGTTTACTATTGCAGGAGTGTGTATAGGCGAACAAAGTAGAACTAGTAAAGAGCACTCTTGCTTTCTCTCCGTTGAAAGAATGGAGGGACGAGAGAAAGAGGAGAGAGGGAAGTAATATGGGAGTAGCGTCTACAACAAAGACTCTACCGCCGCCGCTTGTTTCTAACAGCTTTTGAATGACATGAAGAGTTTTTCCATAGTAGTTAGTTTTACACACTTTTGTTCATTTTACTTCTTGATTGATACACCGGCATAATATGAATGCGCAAATTTGCTTTAGTATGCATGCATAATAATATAAACTGGAACAACCGAATATACCAAAGTAGCGTACGCTGATTTGACGATTTCGATATCATTTTCGTAATCAGTGTATCAAATTACATCGATATGGATAGTTTAAAAACAAAATAATAATAAGATTTTCTGAAATTATGCAAATTAGGGTAATTAACGAATTAATTTGCTAAAACGAATATCATGTTCTTGATCTCCTTATCGAATTTCACCGATTTCTGCAAAAAAAAACTTCACCATGAACATGCCCAGACAGACGGACAGAATCGACAAAATTATAAAACAGCTTGCGCTACTTTAAAATGCACCATTGTATGCCTAAATAGCAAACTTTAACCAGAAAATAATCTCGCAGTTGTTTTTGCTTGTTCAGTTTACTTACATGTCTCTTTATTTTGTACCAATTCAACGATATATGGAGGGCAGGACAAAAGATTTTTTTATTTATCTATGAAGCAAAGATTGAAAGTACTTTAAACACTTTTAACTAGTTTAGCATTTTTCAACATCACATGCATGCTGGTGCTTTTTGTTTTACCACAATTATGTATACAACGAGCCATTACCATGTACAACTTTATTTATACTAATCCCTCTGTTTAGATTGTGTTCATACATAAATGCGTGAATAAGCTATCCAAAATGTAAATATCAGAGTTCACATTTCATTTTGATACTGACTTTCACAACAAAAGTCGCTTTGATTGTGCATTTGTACAAGTTTTCATTTCAAAAACGTGTATGCCTTATATTGAATATCAAGTTATAAAACATGAGTTTTAAAAGTAATTTGTATGCACACAGCAGCAACAACGTCATCCTATTATTCATTATAACGTCTATGTATGTAGAAGTAGCAGCTATAAATTTTGTAACATTATTGCATGCATGCATACTACTTTCACTAATTAGAATCGGGTTCCAGCCTTTTGCCCAAAGCGTCGTTTGCCGGAATTTTGATGTGAAAGCATTGCTAACGTGCCGATTACATCAAATCCTATTTACCCGACATTGGTTAACAATGCTTACGCGTCAAAATTCCGACAAACCATGCTGTTGGCAAAAGACGGAGGATCATTTTGGATAGCTAAATAATGTCGGTGCGTACTTGAATACTCAATGTTGTATGTATGGTTAATTACGTTATGCAGTTTGTGCTGCCGAAATATTGAAATGTAAAATGCGTGATATCGACCTTGTGTGTTGCTTTTTATCAGGTACCTATAATGTTTTTCTGAAGCAAATACTGTACCTATTATTAGAGAAATGTTTATACAAGCGTATGTGCATGCAAAAAATACTCGACGTATAGTATAAACATGCATTTTCATGTATAATAAACCCAGGTAACGCTATAGTTATGGACTTCGACTGTCTGTATTTACATACAAGCACTGATTTTGGTCCCAACCCGACTAAAAAGTTACTTATAAATAGTTAACTACAATTAACTAAGTGAGATTTCAAAATTAACTTCGAATTCGTAATCACAATGCACGATTACATACAAGTACTGATTTTGGTCCTAATCTGACTAAAAAAGCTAATTACAATTAGTTAACTACAATTAACTAATTGCGATTACAAAACAGACCTCATATTCGGAATCAGGATGCCCGATACCTACTATGTACATGCATCATATGTACGTACTATGTATATATGGCTTATCTGTCTCCCTTACCCCCGGGGGATGACCCCATGACCTCATCTTCGAACACCTCTGAGCTACTGAACTTAGCTATCGATTATCAAAAACAGAATTCGAAAATTCCTTATAGTTTTCTTAGCACCAACATAAGCGACAAGGCTCATTCAAATCGTAACAATTTGAAAATATCAAAGTACACACATGATGTGGCAAGTGATTACTTACGTGCCACCTTAAATAACCATTATGTCATATATTTTAGATTTAAAATTTGGAATAGGTGGAATCATAATTAGAAATGACGTTAGATTCTTTTCAAATAGCTCTTCTGTCGGTTTATGCGCTAATATTTAACAACTTACTTATATGCATGACTTAAGGCGAGTATTTACAGTCCCAGTTTTGACGGATCCGGTTCAGTTCAAATTTAACGTGACGCTTCCTGAGATACCACATATAGGCCATACCCAAAATATTCCTAATATTTCTAACATTTTCATGCTAAAATAAATTTACAACAGTAAATTGTGTATCCAGACAGGGAACAAAGCTTAATACTCCGGATTGACTTGCTCAATACTACAAGTCCCACATGTCATGTCATGTCTACTACATGGCTTGAAGACTACTGTGAACAAAATTGGATATTTGTCATAAAGTTGTTAGAAGCAAAATCCAATAAAAACGAACTACTTTTTTGACGAAGTATTAAAGTGAAAAAAGATTGACTTGACTTCAATGCAAACTTCTTTATTTTTAAATGGCAAAAGGTTGTCAACTTTTGTCAACCCCTGTATATGACCACCGGGGGATCATGTGCATGAGATGACCTTCAACGATTCCACGAATTCCAATACACAATACGACTCTGAGAGTAAATAGATTTTTTGAACACACGTAGCCGACAACCCGAAAATGACAATGCACGGCTATCTCAACCAACACCAACAAAACATATCAATACTAAACCATTTTGTTGTTGCTGTACATTTCACTAGTTTCCGTTGTGATATCTAACGATTATGGTTTCACATCTTTTTGTTTTACCGTCTCTACCTTTTTCCATTAACAAGTCGTCCTTGGTGTATTTACTTGACACTTGTATTCGTATCAGTAAACACGTAAGTGCTCAATTCTAAGTAGAATGTAGATAAGTATTCTGTCATTGTTGATGTTGATCCTATTCCAGGAGTTAGTCTCCAACTAAATACACATTGTAAATATTGTTGTTGATAATACGCTTCTCTTTGGGATCAAGGATTTCCAGGTAGTATATTTACATATTTATACGTAGCTCTCAAATGTAAGGGATTATTAGGCGGCGAAGCTCAATTTCAACGAGACTTAAATGTTCAGTCTGTACATCCGTGTGTGCGTGTGCATCAAATGTTAAATGTTCATGTCTATGTGGATAAAAAAAATTTATTTATCAACATTGAAAAATTTACATCTGCCACAGTTTCGCTACTTAAGTTATCCCGTTTATTTTTGTTAGTTTTTGAGAAGCAGCAAAATGCTGTGAAAATTTAATGGCTCATCTAGACCAAATGTCACACGTGAAACTTTTATAATAGGATAGTTAACCAAGGGGAAGCTTTCACTAAAACAGCTTTGGTTCGCTGTGCTTTTTTTTGTTGCCGCTTTGTCGCCTCTTAATGTCCCTGTGACAGGCAAGTACTATGGAGGTATTATTTTATCTTCTTGGGCTTTCCCTCTTCCACAACAAAACTTGTTACGTACACATTTTTCCCTTTTAATTAGAGTGCTTCCATTTATTTATTTCGCGATATACTATTCGCAAAACTTATCACGCTTCGCTTAAAATATGTAAATGTATACAAGTATTTTACTACTCATTTAATGTCTCACCATGGACTCACAATCATGTAGGTATGTAAGTAGGTAGTTTCTTTTCCATGATACTAATTCTAGGGACATTTGAATTTCCGCATAAACTTTACATATATTATTAACTTCTGTGCAAAAAAAAAGTTTTTTATTTTATTAATTTAGCCACATGACATTTTCATCGATTTATTTTGAAGGGGTACTTTTTAAAATGCTCAGAGAATAGAACAACGATATCCGAACATTTTCAGGACGAGTAGTTAAATGTCCAACGAGTCGTTGATAAATGGAATACAGGAAGTACGTCTTCCTGTTTCCTTATTAAATGTCACTTCTATAAAATAAATACAATGAGACAGCTACATACGGAAAAGCGTCTCGTCTCACTTTCCTCCAGTGTGTTAAATAATGTGTTTGGTAGTTGTCTGATATGAATTGCACAGTTTTACTGCTCCTAAATGATTTATAATATATTTAATGATGGATAATTTACTAATGCATTTTGCAAACAACTTATACTAATGGGTAGCAAATGTGCAGTAAGCACATAAAAGGGGAGTGTAACACGAAATGGGATTAATTGTTTAGTTGTCTCTGTACCCACACTCAGGTTATTTAAAACAACGTGAGCAATAATTTATTTTGCAAAAAAAAACGTTGCATAAGTATGTATCATCCATGCGAGTACTTACAATATTACTTTTATTAAATAGGACATGTGGGCGTTATATTCCTATTCTGTAATGAACACGTTCGTTATAAACAGTACAAATAACAGAAGGAGGTCACTATAAGCATTAGTTATGTTTCCGTACTACACCAACTTGTAATCTTCAGCAGATGATCAAGCATTTTCGGGTAGGAGTGGTATAGTGACCACAACACACAGTCAGTAACAAGGGGGCAGTTTGAGCTTAATTTATTATGCTTTCTCATTCTACTACTACCTATTATAAGCTATATACTCACTCCAACATTAATGAATTAAACAAAAAAAAACTCAACAAAAAATATGAGTGGATGATCCTTCTCTGCAAGTATGATGACGAGGAAAATTGTTAGTAGGTGCAACAAACACACGCTATAGTATTTATCATTAGTTTAATAACAACAAGCACTTTTATTTTACCTTTCTTTTTCCGAATTTTTTTTATGGATTAGCGGAATAGTGCTAATGTAAGTATGATGCGGTGGTGATAAGAACAATGATGTGTGATTACAGTAAAAAATATATAGAAGGATGGATGACGATGTCACTTTCGTGAGAAAGCTTGACTTTCCCTCTCTGTTGAAATGTAAAGTGAGCAAAAGCATTGTGTGTGTGTGTGTGTGTGTGGGATCTTTCTCTCTGCTCTCTACACGGCAATGTCTTGAGTTGACTACAAAGGCTGTGAACTACAATAGATACAATATACAAAAGCTGTATACTATATACATACGGTTTATAATGAAGCTTTGTGTTGTAGTACTAGATGTTGTCCTCCTTTCTCTGTACTTGAGGGTTTTTTTGCAATTTGTGTGTGTCTTGCATCGTTTGCTTGCTTGTGTGATTTGTGTGTGTGTGTGTGTGTGTGTGTGTTTGTGTGGTGGAGGGTGTAGGTGTACAAAAATGTAAAGTAAAAGGGGGAATAAAGTGATGTTCTCATCATTTTATTTTATGTATGTCTCAACATCTTTGGAACAATTTTCATGGTTATTATACAAAATGCCTACATGCAGATATTATATAGTATGGGCTTTCGAGCTGTCTTTCTACTTCAAAGCAAGTGTCTTTTTACAGAGCGGAAAGGCATGTTCAAAAAGTTTCCCTTCACTATGTCCGGTAGAGTTCCCCGACTTCTTTCTCTCCCTAAATATTTATGAGTTTTCTTGATGTTCTTTCGCACTCATTATTATCTATCTTTTTTTTATTCTACAAAATACTTGTGCACAACATTTACATAATATTATACATTACCTTTCATTCTTAAGTAAAATAATAATAATAATAATGTCGCATGTGTTTATTTTTATATTGTGTTTATAGATACTACACGTCAAGTACGTTGCACAAATCTTGAAGGTAGCAGCTGCAAATTTGAAAGCCCTTCCAAATTTCCACCAGCCATCAACCTCGCTCTCAAAACAGATCACAATTTGTGGGGATCTTCATGGAAAACTGGATGACCTTCTTGTCATATTTTACAAGGTAACATCATTTAGCGCATCCAATATAATAACCTATTTCAATTTGTCTCAAATGAAAAAAAAATAATACTAAATTCAAGGTAATTAGTTAATTATATTTATTACATGTTAAGAAAAATTAGTTCATATTCCATATACCTTATAATTCGTATTATGTATAACATATTATGTGTGTAGTTTACAAACATGTACTTTTATCTACCTTACGGAAATTATGCATAACTACACAAAGGTTGCATACGTTAAATTTTCAGAAGCAGCATCGTTATATATTGTATAAAATGTCATTGTCATTAGTGGTTTTTTTTAATACTCGTAGGATATAATATAATTACTAATCCAGAATACGCCCTCCCTTTATAATCATATTAAAAGTATATTTACTTACTTCCACATAGCCCCACTATATTTGTTTCACTTGCTGCGATGACAAATTTGATTCTTCATCATCCATTTTTTTTTTGCTGACATGTTCATATCTTGTTGTGTCGAGATGAGGATGTTGAAGCCTCTATCATTCAATTATCAGGGGACTTTCGACGACACGAGCGGGAATTGGTGGAGTGTTTTTGTGTGTTATCTTCACAAGCCTTTGAGGGGAAAAAAGTAACTTTTTTTCACTAGAAAACTTTTTTTTTCAAACTACTTATTTTCAGCCAGACTCATGAGAAAAAATTTCTTCATCAAATCATGTTTAGGGTGTGGCAGAGAGTCCGTAATTAATGTATTACTACCTAACTATATTTATCGAAATTTCATTAAAAAGGATCTAGTATTTTGATAGTACTGCCATTCATCATTTGTTGTTTTGTAATGCAATTTTAAGAAAGTTTGAAAATAAATACACTTTCCCTCAAAATTATTCTTTAAACTTGCAGTTGCATCCATCAAAATTAGTCGGATTAAAGACGTAATAATATTTTACAAATGCATGTATATTTTTTCATTTTATATTTTGAATAAGTTCATGTCTAATACAGAGAAATACCGAGAAAAAGCTTAAAGTAAATACATAAACAGGGACATTTCTTTTCATTTTCCCAAATTAGGACGCTAATATGTTGTGAGATCCAGTAGAAACCTTGTGCCGTCACTTACTATTAGTTACTCCTTGGCATTGTGTGTAAATTTGATGGAAGGTTTAATACTGAGCAAATTTACGAAGCAGTAATCAAATTTCACCAGCCAATATCATCCTTTGCTGTGTAGACACACGTCAATAGAAGCCACAAAAACGTGAATCCTTATCGTTTTTAAGCTTTTCGTACTGTCTTCAGTATAAGTAATATAAACAACAGCAGTGACGGCTTTGGATGATGCAAACGTACTATTTATATCACGCTTTCATGAATAACTTGGTCGACTATGGCTACGGTGAAAGTGGAATCAGAGGAATGAGAAACAGTGACAGATACAGATTAGTAGCCGAGATTTACAATTTAACAAATATGTGATTTAGCATTGATAAAGTGATTCACAAGATCATAGCATATTTCCGACACGAATTCCCCAATCAAATTATTGGGAACATTAAATAACAGTGACTCTGGTACTTTCCCATTAAAATTTATAGGAACTTATTTAAGAATGCTAACGTATGTAATGAAATAGTTACCTTCTCTTTGTGAGTACCCCATTAAAAAGTTTCCTTAAAATAAATAAATGTCACGCATGTTAGTTGAAGAGCCAGAGTTTGACTGATAAGCTTGTGTTAAATAGTGTAACACAATGACGGGAAGCGCGAAGTAGAACCGTCAACTAAAAATATAATGGGGTTACGACAGACACGCTTCACATCAGTACTCACATTGTATTCTGTTTTTTGCAGTGCAAACATTTCACAAGCAAGATATCATTTTTAATGATAATTTTTCTCTCCTGCTTTCACTCTGCTAGTCGTTTTCTTTCGTTTTTTGTATAAAAAAACCAAAAAAAAACATGCTATTTATTTTCAGTAAACATCATAATTCATTGAAGGCGTTTGTTGTATATACATGTAACTCAACCTGAATATGAATGAAAACCCCAAGCATTCTACTACCCTGCCTGTCCAATGTTCTCAAGTGATGTACTCTGCCTTGTTAAATCTGGAGGAAAAACATGAATAAAAATGTGATTCAGGCTCGTCAGCTGTCAACACAGTTAACTGTTTTTTTTTACGAAACAGATGCTATATATATCTGTATGGCGGTGGTAGTACCTGTGGCAGGCAAGGTGAAGGCACTGAAATCAGGATGCCATGATTTTATCTGACTTGTTTCACAAGAAGAAGGAAAAAAAAACTCTTCCGAGATAAGTTACATTCCACTTGCACGCATAATATATTTCCCAGGGATTTTATAAACATGTTCAACAAACGATGTGTCTCATGGGGCGAAGGAGAAGAATAATAACTGTTCTCCTGGAGCAGAATCTTGCCCGGCACACACTCACACGAAAGAAGGAAGTTAGGGAGCGAAAGAAAGGTTGTTTTTCTTGCTTCCTACTCACTTTTTTTACTCCTTTTTTTCCTTTGCAATTTATAATAGAATGGAGTTCCTTCACTTGCCCGCGAAATATGTACTCTTCTAAACGCAAGTTCATCTGTTAACCCGTGCATCTTATCTCATTTGCTTTTATGTTCGGGAACGCAACGCGCGAAAAAAGGAAGAAAAAAACATGGAAACGGCAAAGCATAATATGAAGCACCCTTAAAAACATCACAGGAAAAGATATAATAAAACAAAATCTGTGCAAACACATGCACACAATACATCATAAAATAGTAGTGAGTAGTGACTATACGTTTTGTCGCTGCTGCAAATGCCAAGAAGAACGCTAGTTTGAACTGTTGAAAAGACGATGGTGTGTCATGCGTGTGCTTCTGTTTTTTATGGATATAAATATGTATAGCAACACACACAAGCCTGCTGTGTGATGTGATGATATCAGTATCCAGTCAGAATAAATTTATTGTATGTACGTGCCTGGGATTATGTAGACCATGACCTGAGAGAGAGTTTTTTTTCGTGTCTTCTTTTGCAAGTGGGGAATTACAAATTATATAAAACCTCATTTCCCTTGTTTCACGCTTTATTTACTGTTCATTGAGTCGGTCAAGCGTGCGTTGTTGCGTTTGTTGTACAACCGCTATGTTTTCATTTATTGTATTCTACACAAACAAGGGAATCTGCTGTAGCATAAAAAAAAATGCAATGTAACGTCATGTAATGCATGTAAATGCATGATGCAAAAAAAGTATTATACATACTTATTGTGTAGTTTAACTGTGTATCGGTAGTATAGTTGATATCAGATTAGTATATTTTTTATTACCCTCGGGCTTCGTATCACTTGTACTTTATCGCAAAAGTTTTTACTTTCGCCAGCTAGATTTAAATCTGTGGAAATTCATTTTTGTCTATTCCTATATAAAGGAATGAATGTTTGTATAACAACAACTTTCCTTGGAACGCAACAGAAAAAAAGAAAGTTTTCTGTCAAGATCTTTAATATCAGATTTCTCCAAAGGAAAAAAACCATCTCCATTTTTGTGTACTGCTGGAGGAGATGGAAAAAAGGCGGGAGGAAAATGACTTTCCTTGTTTCATCTTTATTTTTTGTTTCTGTCGAATGATTTATTCTATCCAGCCAAATCCAATCTTGTGTTTGGATTAGTGCTACTATTTCCTCTTTTCTCTTTATTCTTCAGAGTATAAAAAATAAAAATCTAAGACAATTTAAAATTATTGGAAAAGCAAGTGCAAATTACATTGAAAATGTATGGAAATTTGTGAATTTTTTTTATAGATATTATTTGCGTTAATAGTTTTTTTGATGTTATTTTGAGTGGAATCTGGTGTGAGAGTAAGAAATGATCGGTCGTGTGTGAGTTACTCATCTTTATGTGGCTGTGAGTGGTATATTCTTCTTGTCTTCATACTATTAACATTATTATCAGGTTTAATACAAGGAAAGTACATTCGATTCGGCTACCAAGTGGAAATGAATTTGAAGAATTGTTTACTCTACACACCATCGCATTTGAGCAGAACCATGAACTTAAGTAAGTCACAGTAGTCACACAGCTAGACAGAGATGACTACATCTCTTAGTATACCTTTCCAATTAGGCAGAGGTTTTAGTCAACAATAATAAAATAAAATATTCTTTATTTAAACTAAATATCATACGCGTAGTAGGATGTGTGTGTGTGTGATACCGTCATTCAAGTACCTTTATTTAGACAAGCAAATGACTCCGTGGCATATCTGCGAGGTTGCAAATATGCGATTTTTGCATTTTTTTTAAATTTGAAGATATGCCGGAAAAAAATCGTCAAATTACCATATCTGCTATACGCAAAACCAACATTGCGATAGTTAGAATATCAGCTAGAATTCATTTTATTCATATCACTAAGATGTCCTTCAACGAACATCCAAAGAAGCATTTCATACAAAAATTTTATCTAAAAGCAATTGCAAGACTAAAGCTAGCTACGATATATCTTCAGTCAGTCACCAACTGAATGGAATAAGGCACACAAGGATATTTATAGTAAGTGGCGAGTGATTCTTTTTAAATAGTTAATAGAAATATTCAGTTGATCAAAATGGGCTCAGCATTTGTAGAGTATGTT
>JAHZNC010004892.1:0-19780 GCA_027744095.1 Zhuqinia jingwanae | reverse complement strand
GAATACACAATAACAATAACAATAAAGAGACCATGGCTCATGTTGAAATCCTGCAACATGGGTAAGAAAAGGAGTATCAATTCTATTTTTCAGCGCGTCAAGCAGAATCTTCTTGAAACATGAAGCAGATATAACGTGTCTAATGATAAGGAGACAGACAAAAACAAAATATATTGCTTCTCCTTTAAGGAATGGGAGGACAACCGTTTGAAATTGACTCCACGACTCCAGAGAAAGATGGCGGGACTGAAGTGACCAGGGTTGAAGGAAGTGAAGTTTGGAAACTTTCCTTTACACTTTACAACAGCGCTGACCTAGTCAACATGGTTAACTGTTCGAACACCAACGTGCTTATCTATCCAACTGGCAAGATCTTGTGGGTTTGACCCCACATGCAATATGAGTAGTATGACCTCTGACTGCGGTTAAACTCTTTAAAAGGAGACATATGGAGAACAGTCTCGAATCCTAATAAATATAGTAAAATATTTCAAGTACAAAATTTGGTTTGAATTTTGTTGTTCACATGTCATTAAATAACAACATTTAATAATATCAATCAGACGTGTCCAGCTTAACATATTCCTGTTACTTATTTATGAACATAGGCAGTATATCCATAAGATACCTCTTCAAATAATTCCGAAAGCGTTTCTAGCATCGTTCAACATTTATTCTAATAAACTGTCGTTTAAATTGAGAATTACAATAAATTGAAATTAAATTGCCAGTTATACTCTTGACGAATACTATTTTTAGCAATGAATTAATACAATATTTTTTTTTGCTATCTGTAGAACATTAACCTCGAAACCTTTTAAGCGTGTTTCTCACAATCTGGATTGTCGTTAGCTTTCCAAATTTACCATCATATTGTATCATAACATCATAAATGAGGACTTTTGCTGGTTCAACAGGATTCAGTTCAAATCCAATTTCACGACATGTGTCACAATATTGGATTTCAGGTGTAAAGTAAGGAGATCTCTGCGACATAAGACTGATGCGCTCGAATCGAATTGTGGAAGGAAATCTGTGACATGATATGATAGACATTCTTGCATGAAAACGAAAACTTCCAAATCACAAGAGTCGCATTAAAATATTAAATGTCTTTTTTCCTGTCATTGCACAAATTGACTTTGAAAATGAATAGTAGTATTATTACAATATATGGATACAATGCTATTAGGTAGGGACGCTGACACGCTAAAAACTCATTTTAGTTTGCATTTATCACTCTAATTTATCAGAATTACGATGTAAACACGTTTATATACACACGAATTCTATGACGTATGACGTATTATCCGTCCATATAATACATAGTATTAGGTAGGTATATAATAATGTCCATAACTGCATGAGTGGTTTGATTACATTACAAAACGTGAGATGAGGTACAACAGCGGTGCCATTGAAACCTTATTTTGTTTTAATTATCTAAGATGCGTATAAAGCCACATTGACTTACATAAATCCAATAAGGGGGATTTTGTGTTTCTGTTAATTGCATCAGTGGATTGTTGCGTGTAGATATTATATTATCTCAATGCTTATGTGAAACTATAATACAATAAAATAGTAATGATGATAAAAAGGATAAATAAATATCAAAAACACAATGGCCAAATAATTCCATTTTATTTGGTTCTTCATATGGGGCAAAATTTGTGTTCAAGTTAATTTAAATAAAAAATGCTAAACTGCAAACGTATCAGTCTCAGCATTAATTTTGCAGTCATCAACCAGTTCTTTGGAAGTGTAGATGCTTTATGCTACTATAAACACTGCTTATACACACTTTTAGGAGTTATGGGGAATCAGTCTGTCAAGAACGGTAAGTTGTTATTATAATCGTCTCATTTGAACTCATTACAGAACAGTGAGAGTGCAATTATTTTGCTACTTGTCTACAAAACTGCTGGTATATAAAGTGTTTTGTAAACAGTGCAACTAAATTGTCACTTGATTTCTAGAGAGAAATATTTCTCAAAATAATAATCAGGATGAAAGTGAAGCCTTCTCCGAACAAATTCGTTTGCCACGTGAAAGGTACGGGATTTTTTATACGGGCCTCGACATGGAATTAAGAGCAAGCAACAATGTTACTGGGAAGAAATCAAGGAAAAATAGGAAAGCGAAAGTGAAGTCTTTTGACATACGGGAATCGCATCATCAACCACCCGCTGTGAGGTATGGGATTTTCTATAATGACGGTCTGCTAAAGGACAAAGATGTTGTGGTAATCAATATATTGTGACAACTTTCTAAAGGCCTTTTACAGGGTTCAGTTGGTTGCAACATAATGATTTATTAAAACAAAACCGTGTCAGGGGGATATATTCGTCTTGTCAGTTTCAGCCAGTATTACATATTATTGCTCTATTTTGCTGGATTTTTTTAATATATTCGACTTTTTTTTGTACAAAAAGTATGCTTATGTATATGTTTAAATGAATGCGTAATATGTTACGTTTCAAAGTATTTTGAGTTAATATCTTAGATTTATTAGCATAGTAGTGAATGAATATTCTAATACAAATTTACTAACCGGTTAAATTCTTTTAGTGATTATTTTTATGTAATAATACTGTATTGCATGATTTTATATACCTCTATGTGATATATAACTAATATAATATTAGAAAAATCAACTACATACATATTGAAGTTGTGTTTATTTGAAAAGCAAAAAAATAAAAATTCCTTTCCATCCACATTTTTTTGGACAGCTTTAATAGCTATGGGATGTTTTATCTGTAATATTCTAACCCGGAATCCGAAGCAAAAATAAAAGGAAACTAGGTATTTATGGGGCATATTACGTGGGAGGGGGATTACAATAATAATAAGTAGTAGTAGCACGTAAAATAAATTATTCTCCACAAAATAAATTAATAAAAACTTTCATCATCATCGAATTTCATGTTCTGTATTGTAGCTCATTGACAATAGAGTTGGGTAATTCTTCCTAATCCAAAATCAAAGGATTTTGCCTTATGGTTTCCTGTCACCGGACAATGGGACCCTTCTGCGCAACGACACACTTCATTTTCCATAAATTGTGTTTTCGTCTCCGACAGAGTTTTACAGCTCTCGTCTGGGCCACAGATTGGGAACTGAAAAGGAATTCGGAGAAAATGAAAATTGAGTATTTCACCAAAACCATAAAATTTTGGATTGTATGACCGGATTACGAAACAAAAGGTCTCTCCCACGTACAAAAATAAATTTATAAGGTGCGTAGGAGGAAATTGAAACTTACTGGAGCGCACGAAAGGGAGTACGTTTTAATTTCCCCAACAAAAGGAACTCGTTCCAAATCCTCTCCTTGTTGAATGTGTTGGTAGTTTTCAGGACAGGTGCAGTAAATTCTGTGGGATATCTTCATGAGGCTGTCATCCTCCTCTGAAAATGGTGTCAGGATTTTCATTGTGTATGCTGTTTGATCTGGCATGCACGTAGTAGAACGCCTTGGAGGGGCTCCTTTGCAGTGCTGGGGCAATATTATACAACATCAAAAGGGTAATAAATGAATAATGCATTGTTTCCATGATTGGTGTTTCTTTTTCTTAAACAGAAAATTGGAATATGGTAATTAATTACATACCTTGTATTGTATTGATCCTTGGTTTACTGATCTTCGATCGGCCATATCCCACACCAGAGGACATTCATTGGCGCTTTCTGAACATGTACAAAGGGGAGCTGCTGTAAAACCTCGAGTGGTCATTTGAACTGTGCCACAGATCGCTTCGGGGTCACAGATTGTTAAATCCTTAAGGAAATTAATTATTATTTTTTAATATATATTCAAGTCAAACAAGTTACAATGCATACATACCTGAAAAATTCCACAGCAAATGTATTTTAAATTCTTCTTACCTGACCACTTCGCTTTAAAGGGATGCTTATTGCTGACGTTGGATGAAAGCCTAAATAAATTAGGAAAATGGTCGTGTAAAAACACAACGACGATCCACTACTCAAGTTAACCATGTTTGCTAAAGTATATATGTAGTTAATTTTTAAATTTTACAGCAGTACTATTCTGGTTGTGTCAAACCAGATCACTTTATAAACTTTCTTTGTAATCCTCAATCTCACGTTCCCCAGACACACTTCGTTTACACTTTCTTTCGCTTCTACTTTCTTTCGCTTCTACTTTCTTTAGCTTTTGTTCTTTGTAGACGTCCGCCTAAAAGTGCAATGGCCGTCACCACCTCCTCATCTGCGTGGTACAAGTTGATAAAAACTTTCTCACGTAAAATTTCCCAATGTGCCAGAATATTTTCTCTATTACAAACCGACAGCATCCAATTATTTTTGAGCGATCGACTAAAGCACCTTCTTAAGCTAACAAACGGTGGTTGCAATAAGAAGAAGACTAGATCATAAAGAAGAAAGGCGAGAGAAAGGAATGAGGGTAGCAGGAGAAAATGTTTTCGGTTTTATACCACCACCACCACCACCGATTCTGGGCTCTGACGAGCATGATGCTGGAGCAATATGGGTCTAGGGTGAACGTGTGCTCTAATCATTTCAACTAAAATGTCTATACATTATACTTACTGGATACTTTGGATCACATCGCACACGACACGACGGAAACTATGTACCTACATACCAACACGTATCCCTCCTGTCCATACCCATATAATTTCTTTATTTTTTCGCCGAATTAGTTTCTCAGCTCTGAGCTGATTGATTACTTCCATAGACCATAATGAAGCAGGTATATGACGTTTACAAGCTAATATTCATAAAAGTGAGTTTATCCAATAAAAGAAGAACAAAGAAGTACACACGCACTAGAGCGCTCCATTCCATATAATTTTTACGGGAAAATGTCTTATTCGCTATAACCAGCATGTTGTATCAAGTTAACACGCACTGCGACTATGACAAGCAAGGTTTTGATAATACTTTTACTGAAGGGAATTTTAGTCATCATCTTTTTTTATACCACATCAGCTCTTGTTACAAATCGACAGAGTTTGGTGTACTCACATATACAAGCGCCATATTCCTCTCGGTTGTCAGAATAATCAGATAAGACGATTATACTTTGCACGAAACTGACTATACATGGGCTACTATGAACTACAATTCTATGAAACGCTTCTTCTGCTGCAGCTTACAAAGAAGAGGAGAATGTAATCCTGGATAGAAGCTAAATCATTGTCACTGTCAGGTAAAGTGGACAAAAGATTGATTTGGATGTAATTCAGTTGTACACAAGCACTATGGTGCTACTAGTATAGGCGGGGAAAAATTCATGCAAAAGTTTGGGAATAGACGTGATTGTAATATACAGTCATCGTGATTCGTTAACTAAACATTATATTATAATATTGTTTTTTGTATGCCTTAAGTTTTTTGCGTAGAATCCAGCACACTTACCTAAAAGCCGCTCACGTCACTGCGTTACATTGACTGGAACAAAAGGAAAAGAAATTGTTTCCATCTCTTGCCTGACCCGGTGGATTTACTATTTTACTCATCTATGTACAATAATGTATATGTATGTCTTGTGTTGTTACCGTTGTACATTCTAGGTAGTTCCTGGAAGTGCGGGGAAGTGAGCATCAAAACAATGTTAAGGATGAATGAACCATCTAGCATCATGTGATTCCCATCCGGCAGCGTCGTCCTCATAAGAGGCAGGAAGTCTTGGAGCGTGACGGGGTATCATGATGCCCGTAGACAATATTCTGAGAGCTATTTTAGCTTATTTATATCACTCCAGTTCCGGTTTCGCAATTTATCATGACAGCATGTCAATCGCAAATTGCAGACCAGTAATATAAATATACTGTCTACAAAGTGTTCGTGGTCTTGTTACAGCATGCATTACAAGCGTTTTGTCGTCAAATCCGAAAATGACAGTGGACTGGAAGATTTCATCAAGTATGGATGAATGCATGAATGCAAAGAGTATCATATTGAGTTTATTCATTCTGTAATTTGAAAGTGAACAGATACGGAAATCTGGTAATATGGATTGCAAACGCATGACAGTATGCCATTTGCCATATTCGACAGTTTATTGCTGAGGTCGCAGTTCTACTCATCTTATATGATATAGTCCTCTATTTTTTGTCTTTTCTCATGTCGCATCGTAATCATAAATTATTCTACGTAAATAACTAACCATTCTATATTGTTCTTAGTACGGTACGCTCATATTAATTTCGAAATGTCAATTTTGTTGGGTAAGTTTGACATTCGCCATTTGTCAAGGGCAATTATTATTGTAAAAACAAACGATGTGTGTGAAATTGTAAACAATGTAAAATATCAGTGAACCTGCGCACGAAATTTTTGGTTTATTTGTTGAATGTAATTTTAGACAAAAGTGCAAAGCAGTTTTTCGACATTATTTTAAGGAAATGAAAACGAATCCTTTGCACCATCATAAACATTAGAGGCAAGGACAACATATTGCAGGTACATGTGTACCTGTGCACATATACATATCACAAACATGTAAAAGGATTTTAATGCACCTTCACAAAATGCACTCTCTAAGAAAAGTGACAAAGAACTGCAGTCCCTTGTGTGAGGTGAATTGATGTAATGCTTTGTTGAGCACACTTGCATTGTTACAAGTAGCGGATACAGGCTGCGATTCTAGTGCTATATACTTACTCTCAGATCTCACAGGTTCTTACTGACCCAAATCATTTAATCTTTTTTTCTTTTTTGTTGTTGTTTGAACGAGAAGATGTATCTGCCTCACATTACAATCAATGCACAATACCAGTTTTGTTAGCAGTGAGCAAAAACTGAATGCTGCACAACAAATGAAGAAAATACATATTATACTTTATACATACCTACATGAATACATACAACAATATATATGCATCTACGTCATTGTATTGAAGAGTTAATTTTACGAAAGGGCATTTGATTTGAAAAATGTTGAAAACCACTTTCTTCTTTCTTACCTGAATCACGCTTTGATTGCATGCATAGGTATGTATTTAGAATGTGCTTCACGAAGCATTCATATAAAATTAAAAATTTGAAAACCAGAAGTAGTTCATAGTCAAAAGATGTAATGTGTGGTTGAGGTTAGTAAATTGCACTGCTGCACGATCTCAAACAGAACAGACACCATTTCAGTATTTCACCATTCAATTCAACTGCTAGCCAGTATAGCGCACATTGAGAAAAACAAGTTTTCAAAAAATATAATTTTCAAGTTTTCAAAAATATTTTTTTTTAATTTTAAAATAATAGTATGAAAGTTTGATATTTGAACAAAAAATTTGTGTCGGTGTTTATCAATAAAAAAAATCAGTGATAAAAATGGCGGAGTACTATGTCCCAATTAGGGACCAGCCCTACTTGACAATGCATAAACTGGAAGAAATGGATCTGCCATTTTGGAGACAGTGGTTTGCAGATAATTGGCAGTGGAGCGTGTATACAGGTATGCTTTACGTGCTATTCATTTTTGGCTGTCAAAGGTGGATGCGACATCGGGAAGCTTTTGATCTCAGGAAACCGCTAGCTCTATGGAACTTTGGAATGGCAGCCTTTTCCCTTTTTGCATTCACTCGTGTCTTTCCTGAAATCTTCTATTTGCTCCGAAAACCAAATGGGCTACACGCTGCGGCATGTAAAATGTAATCACTTCCTTTTTATTCCTCTATTGATTCTTTTGTACATCAATAAACCAAAACAAATGACTTATATAGCTCATTATTGCACTCAACATTACATATTGTTATATTGTATCCATCTTGTATATGTACACAATAATAGAGAAGATCACGGGATGAGCATGGCATTTTGGGCGCTGACGTACACATTGTCAAAAGTATTGCAACTTGGTGATACTATTTTCATCGTACTACGTAAAAAGAAACTTATTCTTCTGCACTGGTAAGCATATGCAATTTAATTATTTTTTATGTCTAATTTCACTTCTACATATTTGATTGGCTACTGCCTGACTTTTAAAGGAATACAAAAAAATACACAAAAGGAAAAACATCTCATCATCATGTACGTCATAATTACTATATAGTCGTATGGTTTTTTTTCATTAACAGGTACCATCATGCTTCAGTTATGATTCTTTCATGGTATGCGTACCAAACGTACATACCATTGTTGAGGTTTGTAGGAACAATGAATTACTTTGTGCACAGTTGGATGTACATGTACTATGGATTGCGGGTGTGTTTTTTTAGTTACATTTGTTTCTCTCTCTCTCTCTCTCTTTCTCTTTAATGACTTCACTTCTCTCTCAAGGTTTTTTGACAATAATATGGAACTATAGGTTTGTAGTATGATGTTGTATGGCTTTCTTCATGTATCCCATAGGCTCTGGAATTGAAAGTTCCAAAACGAATGTCTGTGTTTGTCACAATCCTGGAATTACTACAGATGGTGACTGGCTTCTCAGTCACATTATTTTGCCTGTGGCAGTACAATTGTAAGCAAAATTAATTAAACCAAATGCAATTTATGTTGTGTATGCCAAATATCAGGAAAAGATCTATTTATTTTTTTAACCTTTGCTTTTGACAGCAGGATTTACAATAATATATATCGTTAATCCATATAGATCCATACTCAAACAAAAAAGCTGATTTAAAAGATGACTTTATGTCAAAACTTTTTTTTTCAGATGGAGAACAGGGCTGTCTTATCAGCGCACGAGCGATAACACCTAGTGCAGCAATCTATTCTACACTTTTTGTGCTCTTTGCTAAACATTTCCGTGCTACAGCATTTAAACAGAAGCGGAAGCTTCAATGAAGCTGTTATACTCATGTATTATTCCTGGTCAAAATACATAATGCTCTTGATCCTACTCTGATTATAATCAATTAATTACACTATTTTTTATAACCTCGAAAAAAACGTATGTATTTTTATATTAAAAAAGCAATGTACAAAAAATATATGAAACAGTTGGAGAACCAAAGCCTTTTTTTGCTAGCCTTTCAAAAACAAACATGGAAGAGTTCTCCTATTTCTGTAGAATCTCGACTAAATGCCCATTTCCAGAAGAACGGAACGCTTTGAGTAGCTTTGCATACGCTGTAGCTGACGTCGTTTCCTGAGAGCTGCTTGGTCCCTCCATCAGGAAAGTGTACATTTTCTCGTGCAT
This sequence comes from Zhuqinia jingwanae, assembly GCA_027744095.1. Classification (NCBI taxonomy): domain Eukaryota; kingdom Metazoa; phylum Arthropoda; class Collembola; order Entomobryomorpha; family Paronellidae; genus Zhuqinia; species Zhuqinia jingwanae. The sequence goes on along the minus strand of JAHZNC010004892.1, from coordinate 10,644 downwards.
TGTAATATGGTTTGGTTGTTCCATCTAAATCACAACAACAAAGTATAAAGATGGGTATGACCATGTAGGTGGCATATACAACACAAATAAACAAAAGCAAGAAAATTTCATTAAAGAGCAGCAGTTGTACTTCAATTAAGATCAATTTGGGATTCATGCAGAAGACTACATAAAGATGCATCGAGCATGTAATCCTACATTTTTTTCCACTTGACTTGTTGCTAAAATAAATTGACATATCAAAAGGAACAAAAACAAAACTGGCAAGAGCTCCCACTTACAATTATATCTGCCTGGTCAAAAGTTAGTAAATCACAGGACACTAGCTCACTCACAAGCATTTTTAGTCTGAGAGTATTTTTCTTGAGAAACTCCATGTTATCTGTGAGCTTCTGTTTAAAATCCACTTGTCTTGGTAGTTTCTGCTGCTGCTGTTGTTGTTGTTTTTGCGATGATGCTGACATTATTGTCACTGTGAAATGTCAAACTAAATGTGCGAAATGAAAAGTTATGGATACTTTCCTGGAAATATTGCTATTGTAAATAGGGATCTTACGATTTTTAGAGAGAAGAGGCACACACTATTTAACTTTTAACGGTCTAATGCACTGCTCTCTAGTCTAGTCTATCACAGACTAAATCTCGTTTTAAATTTGACTACTTTACTTATTGGAGTCATGAAGCTGATTGAAGCTAATCATGATTTTGTACCAACATATCATATCAAATCAGAGTCATCGTCGTCATCATAATGTATTTGTATTTTTTTTTAACTTCCAATGTGAATGATGTTGATGATGATGAATAGGATACGCCTCAGATATTATGCAACCTTTCGATCCGCCTGGCTGACTATATTATACTTTATATTTGAGTAAACCTGGGTTTCATTAACATTATTCGGCACATATTGGCATAGGAGTTTTTATTTGGTGACATTTTGCAGTTAATGCATGTTCTATCATAAAACACTTGTTACGAAAAAGTATGTGATATTTTTTTTTGCATTTGTATTGATATATTGTAACTTTACCACATCATCCTTGTATTATTATTATGGACCATTTTTAAAACCACTAAAGCTCATGAGATGAGATTTTTTGACATCGAGTTTATTGTAGCAATTTAGGGAGTACCTGCTCTATACTAATCACAATAAATGTTTCAGTGATGATGTGTCATTGCAACTATTGTATTTTTATTATCATCATCTTTTGTATTACGTATGTCATCCTTATCAAAAGAGTATTACCACTAAGCTCTAGATTTTATGACAATTTTTTACTCTTTTTATGTGCCGACACAGAGAGAGAGAGAGAGAGGAAGATTACATAAAAAGTAAGCACATTGATTGTATTGCTATTGTATCACCACGAGTTCATTATCAAGTGTGGAATAGTGTGAATGTCGAGTGAAATATTATATATGTTGTACATATGTATGGATAAATTGCATACGTGTCTCGGTGATGATGTAATGAAATAAAAATAATTTTCCAGCAGCAGCAGCAGCTGTGGTATAAGTAAAATGTGCTAATGCATATAATTATATAATTATTGTGTAGTAGTTGATATTGATGCTACGCAGAGCTATGCGGATGCTCTTAATGTTCATGATTATGATAAATTAAATACCATAAATCAAGTTGTGCTGATAATTTTTGTCATGTCGATACATTGTTGTAGGTTCATATGTCTCATGTCCATGCATAACAGTACATGTTTAAACGACTTACTAAAACAGTTTTGTATTTCGCCGGATTTATTTGGAATGTTACAATAAATATTGTTATAAAGGAAGAGATATAATCATACATGCAAAAAACAAATTGGGAAGGAGTATAGAATTGAGAATGAATTATGATGAAATTCATCTTTTGTCTAGAATTAATTTCAACAATAATAAATTATTGCCTAATCATTAGAGATTAAAATATTAAAAAATCAAGGATCACAGATCACATATGTATGAATGGATCATGAGAATTAAAAAAATACAGTCATCAGTTAGCCGCAGTTCTCTCAAACAAAGCCGGCATGAGTTACGTGCACTAAACCAAAAATGGTACCACATTTTGTATGTGTGCTTAAAATAATTATCTAATAAACCTAACCGTGTAAATATTTATTTATAATGACTGTTTCATCATATTCTCACTGCAATGAATTTGTCCGTTTGCCAATATATATTTTATTCGTGCAGTTGAGCTTGTGGCGGATGAGTAGAGTTTATTGTGCTCCAAGTTTACCATTTTTTGTAAACGTATCAGTTGAAATAGTGCCAATTAGCCCCATTCTACCAACTGCTACTCCATTGTCGTCATCATCCTTGCCTTTAGCTTCCACCACTAGCACTGATGATGAAGGTAGCAGCTACAGTACATACCATTCTCGGAGAAAGGCATCTGACCTACATTTTAAGGCAAGCGGAAGCAATAACAGTTTGGAAAATACACCGCAGAAAATGCAAAATCCAACACATAGTAGCAATACAAGTACTGAGCCAGTGCTCAACATGTCAGACTTGGAAAATGTGGATGACGAAAATAAATCGTTGGTCTCCAATAAAAGTAAGCGAGGCTTAGTGAAAGATAAAGATAGCACAACAAGTGAAAGGTCACCTACACAAGATACAAATACCACGTCCATGTCCATGCCCTCTTTGGTTAGAAATATGACGACTACTTTGTCACCAGCTAGCAGTGATGAAGCAACATCAATAGAACAACTTAAAATAGTATCAGCGATTACAAATGAGTCGTTGCCAGGTTCAAGCGTAAGCACGCACAATATAAATTCAACAGGGACAGCGCGGAATTCTAGAGAGTTGCCAGAAACGCAAACTCTCGTAGTAGCTATTGATAAAAACGCTACGGAGAAAGAATCTACCGAGTCAAATATCAGGACAGCATCATCCAATGCACAAAAAGTGGGAAATCTCGAACGTCGAAAGGATGTTAAAGCCACCAAAATGGATAATAATATGGATACTACTACCAGTAGTAGTACGACGGAAGGAGTACCTATTGTTGAGTATGAAAACGATCCAAAATGGTATGGAAATCCAAAAACGTACATTTTAGATGACTATCAAGTGTTTCAGTTACGAGGTTGTGCAGATTTTTCATGCAAACATGATTTTTAACAAGAATGATTTATTGTTCCAAACCAATTGACTATAAGCTACAAAGAGACGTTTACGTAACATGGTCTTGATACACATTACACAAGTACTATTATTATTAAATGTTATTATTTCCAATTTTGAGAATTACATAGAATCATCAAAACTACTACATTCGTTACATTGTACAATTAAGCTTAACAGTTTTTTTTAACCAGAATTCTGATACCTGAAAATTACAGTATTCGGATGGAACTAGCCAATATTAAGTTTAAAATAATGATTTAAAATGTTTTATATTTTTTTACATTCATAACATATAGTCAATAATAATAATGCACCGTTAAAATAATAATTAATTTTTACCGCAGGTAGAACTCTTTACGAATATTGTGTTCTTATATTTTTTTATGCTTGTATTCTTAGCCTAATTAAAGCTACAGAGCATTTTAGGAACTTTTGATTGCTAGGCGTGGAAAACACTTCGCCTTCAAATTGGTATGCATTTTTTCCAAGTCTTTTCCCCGTTTTCTAAAAAAAAATGTACCCGCAACCAATACATTGATATGATACATATAGTATATAAGATACATATTATAAGATTCAAATTGTGAGCTTATTTTATAAATTCATTGTTCTAACAAATAGTGTTTCTTAATATATAATTGTGGTACTACTGACACGGTAATGTTAAGGGTAATTTCGACGTGGAATTTATAGTTCAGTACTTCATGTTTACCCGTTCCATAATTATTATTATTATTACTCTTTAAATACACTATTATTTTTTATAATTCATAATATTCATCCTTGTGTACTTGTAACATTAAAATAATAAGAATGTGAATTAAGGTTACAGTTTACGCATGTCTTAATAGTTCATTAAATAGAAAATAGTACTATCCTACGTACATATATATATATATAGTAGTAGTAAATGTTAAATTTTCAATCAGTTATAATTCACCATATAAATTATTGACGTTTGCAAACTAATTAAAACGCTTATAATGTGCAACATTAAATGCTCAGTGACAAACTCTACTCTACACGGGAGAAAAGTTTATACAATAGACGACGACGAGGTTGGCTTTTTTTCTTCATTTTTTTTGTTTTGTTTTTGTCTACCTACATAATAAATTTGCAGCAAGCTCTCTGCTCTCTGCTCCAGGCGCGTCAAGACGTGAAAACAAAAAAGAATTCTATCAGACTTTCAAAAATCAGTACAATATATTGAATACGTAATCCAAACAAGATGTATCGAGCTGCCTAAGTAAATTAAAAAAAGAGTAATAATGCAATAATAATGGTTGTTTGACAATAGAATGAAGAGTCATCATAATAATAAGTTGATTTTTTACATGATTCGAAAACCAATAGTAATTTTATGAAAAAAAAATCAATTAAGATCTCCCATCAACCTTGGGAGACCGATTGTTGTTGTTCAATGATCGACCAGTACCGTTTGTTTCCCCAATGTCAATCATTGAGTTTCTGTTGGAAGACAGGCCATTGTTGTGATTGCTGCCTCCACTCCCAGAAGATGACGATCCGGATAATAAGGCTTTTGATTTTCTATGCTTTGCAATAATGTTCTCCATTTGTGTTTGTGTCTCATCCAGTAACTCCATTTCAGGATCTGAATCTAGAATGCGATCTGTAGTTTTTCCTTTTCGACGTAAACTTGTTATCGGAGCGCTGTAAATTGGTGGCGCTCCAATTCCATTTGTAGAGCCATAATATTGTGACCCAGCTGGGGAGTTTCCAGCAGAGCAGCAGGATGGTGGAAACTGAGCTCGAGTATGGGCATGCTGATGATGATATGGTGGTGCAGACATACAGGATGCTGATTGCCTTAAAAAGTTGACCAGATGCTCTGCTTCTTCCATGAGATTATCATGAGTTACTTTAGAATTTTCAGCGATTTCAAGTAACTTTTTCGCTTGTTCTCGCATGGTTTGGGCTTCCTTAAGTTTAACGTAAGCTACTTGCTTACATTAAAAGACTTTTGATTCTTACCTTAACAATAGAAGCAACTTGCTTTTCAATGCTACCAACTTGAGTCTGTAACTTTGTGACCTTATCTTTAGTAGTGTCGACATAGCTGCGTACTGTGGCAAGATTATCTTGGACATTTCCAAGGTCATGTTTCATTCCATTAACGTCAGTGTCAAGATGTTTAGCTTCTTGAGAGACCGCTTCCAGCTCCTTGCTAACATTATGCATTGAGCGCTCCAAATGAAACGCTTTCGCTGCAGACCCGGTACTTATATTCCTTTCGAATGTTCCGTTCGGACTTTGACCTCCATATGGGCTGCTACTGCCTGGATTACTTCCACCTACATTTGAGCGATGACAATGACCATTCTGTCCAAGCCGTGAAGAATTAATACCCAACAAAGGAGATGCGTTGGCGGAAGAAACTGACCGACAATTGCCGTTGTTGCTAGAATTTTTCCGTCGTTGCAAGGAAGAAAATGAGTTTTGTTTCCCAAAATGCCCCATCAAAGTGATATTGTTGGAAACATAAGTGTCTGCGGTTAGTGTGCTCAGACTAGATCCACTAGAAGCTCGCTGTGGCTTCATGTCTCCATCTAGAGGAAGCAAAATTGGTGAGGGGGAGCAGCTTCTGTCAATATCTTTTACATTTTTACTTTTTAGGCCGTTACTTGTTGTACCATTCTGCTCGCGTCTGAATTTCCTCAGAACACAAGGAGGAGGTGTCACTGAAGAGTTCCTCAGTGGTGTACCTAATTAGCAATTTGGTAATAATAATACATAGATAACATTAAGATCACGATCGTCATTCTTTTAGTATCTTTCATTCAAACATGTATACCAAAATTTGACCTACTTCCTCGATATGAGTTATTCCCCTTGCCAGACCCGCGCTTTTGTATGTATGTCCCAGAAGTGGAGCCAAAATTGGGTGACCTGTTGAAACTTCCTCTTCCACGTTTGGACAAGGGGTTTTGGTTTTCCTCGTCACTGTCATCTTCTGAGCTGTACTTGTACACCAAATCCATTTCTTGTGAGTCAATCATGTCTGATTCTCCAGACGCGTTGCTCCAAGTGTCAGAAGAGTTTTCTTTGCCAGCAGAACCGGAACCACGACCCAGCTTATTTTCTTCGCCAGAGTGCCCATTGCTAACAAAGTTATTATGCGTTATCAAAAACATGTTTTTTCACAATAATAAAACCATTATATGAGCCTGACTCCTCCATATTTGTATTGATGACTATTTAGATTAAAATAATTGCTAAAAACGTGCATTAAAAAAACAAAACCCAAACAATGTTTTTACTATTTAAAGTAGTTATTTCAAGCAGTGTACATGAAACTTTATTAATATTAATAATAACACATTACAATATACTATAACGTAATTCATTTCAACATTCAAAAAAAAATCTCAAACGTTTTTCTTAAATACAAAATCGATTAAATTTTTTCGAAATACGTGTATAAAGAGCAGAGAAAAATCGTTGGATTTCCGACGATCGACAGAATATATAAAGTACAGATGTTCAAACAAGAAACTACATCTATATTTTTATTATTATTATCATTATTGCATATTCAGTTTATTTAATAGGTATTTTACTTATTAATATGATCTATTTTACTGGTAATCGCTGGTTAAAGGTTTTTTTTGTTAATTAGCGTAGTAGCATATTATATAACGTAATATTTTTTTATTAATATATAGCAATCATCACAGTTTACTGTACCTGAACTAATATAATAATTGATTATAATAGGTATAATATTATTATCGTTTAAAAAAAGAAAGCACAAAACGTAATTAATAATTAATATTTTATAAACTACGAAAAAAAGGTTTGCACTTTGTCAAATAAAATATTTAGTAGTGTAGAATGCGTATCTATATTTTTTATCAGACAATATTTAATTTGAATATTATATAGGGCATTTATTTCTGTACATGGTATGTATAATAATAATTACGACAATAAATCGTAAACTCCCGATAACATTTTTTTTTGTATTAAAAAAAGCACGCACGTTACATTTTTCCGATAAGGTATATAAGGTACTTCAAAACAAATCTTCAAGGTACCCACACAGCTAGCAAAATATTCACAAAACTGCAACATATTTCCGGTGTTTTAATACCAGAACATGCTGTATCAATTAATATATAAGAAATTCATGTGCTTTTTAGAAGAAAAAAAAAGTACATTGTAAAATTGTTTGTTTTTTATAGATTTCCTGGTGTTTTCTTTATGGCGTACCTATTCTTTTCTTAACAACATCAACATCTCAGCTAATATATTTGCTTTCCTTTGAGAATTATTGAATTTTGACGCGATCATATGACTAGGCTTGCATTTTCCTATAGTATTCCTAACATAAAATTCATTTTATTCTCACCCCACCAGTGATAACCCTATTCTTATCATTTTGTTTGCGGATTTATAATTTTCTTGCAACAACGGTACAAAAGTGAAAAATTGCGTGTTTTTTAACGAGAAAACGACATGACAAGGCAGTTTAGTAAAGTAAGATCAAAATTACTCAAGACACTTTTAGTTGACTAAAATCAGTACACACACAAAGTAGATTTATACTACATTAAATCATGTAGAATCGATTATTAGTTAGCACACTATATATATCAAACTCAAACGGGTGAAAAAAAAAATTCACAACAAAGAACAAATAAACTTTTGAAATTTGGATTTGAATGAAGTGCCGCCGGATGAGTTGGAGCTTGAGGGCGTTTTGGAAGAGGCTCGCTTTGATGACCCGGAAGAAGTCTTTGGGGAAGGAGGAGATCCATGCATGGATGAGTAGTCAGAGGTGGAATCCACATCACTGTCCAGCCCTTTCGCAGCGGAGCCACTTAATCGAAGTGTAGGAGTTGGCATGCGAATAAACCAAGCTTGTTCGAAATTTTCATCGTTATTAGCTATCAGATCGGGATTGTGGTTAACAGGAGAGGAAGATGAAGAAGAAGCGTCAGGAGAGACATCACTCAAATCAAAATCTATCCGGTCACCACTATCTGCGCCGGAAAGTGAGCCCAACCTGCTGATATTTTGTTGTTTTGTATTTGGATGCGTCATGGAAGAAGCTTCCAAAGCGGAAAGGCTTGTGGCACGACCCCGGCTGTCGCGTACGTCTTCATCTGAATCCACAAGTGAGTCGACGGCGTCTGGACGAGAGTCGCTGATGCCAGAGTTCCGAACAAGATGTGACTTGCGAGGTAAGCGACGTCCCTGGGGACCCTTTACCCTACCTTTTGTAACATGATCCAGCCTGTCCCCAGACCGGGGCAATGTGTCCTTTTCATCTTCTTTCGTCTTTGACTTTGGGTTTAGCGCTTCCTTCTGTAACATAAAAGAACAAATTCGTTGTTAGCAAACTGATGACTACGACCGTTTTCAGCAACATTTACTCAAGAGATCTTCTAAGAAGAGCTTTGCTTTCACCTTTTTTCGACCTAAAGCCATTTTGACGTTTTGATAACTTTTGAACTATGTAGATATATCAGCAAAAATTAATCCTTAGGAACGTTTGTATTTTTTTAAGTATGTCAACTTTAACCTTACTGCATGAACACACACAGGAAAAAATAAAGGTACTTTTATCTTTGTCTGTCGTAATCATCAAAGTTAAATATTTTCTTGTCCAGTTACACGAATGGACACTGCCACACTGCACTCTGGAGTCAAAATAAGATTGACTTTTTTGTGCTCTGTCGGTTTTCTACTTACAAATGTCACCAACCATCATATCATCTTAATAATAATAAAATCGAGAGAGAAAATGTGTCATTATTATATTTTTTGTACGGCGAGTATATAATTAACCACAGACTATCGCTAATAGGATGATATTATGATGACGCATCAAAAGCGACAGCAACAAACAGGAATTCCAAAGTAATTCCAGTGTAGTAGTCAGTCAGAGAAGCGTAATAAGCTGAAACTTTTGTCATCTTCCGTCCACCAAACTAACTATACGTTAGTTATTACAAAATACCTACACAACACACTATATTACTCACTGTTTCACTCGCCATAAGAATTTTATCCCATATGTAAACTGAAATTATGCATGCATGGTCTTTGCGGACCATAATAATAAGGTTCGCATACAAACATTGTCACTGAAAGAATGCATCAATAATATCAAAACCCCATATTGTACGCAGTTGACCATTTTATACGTTCTTTGAGTTTTGTGGTGACAGTGGTACACACAAACAGGAAAGACGTATTTTTATGTTTTTTGAGCTCTCTGTTGAGTGTTTACTGTTTACTCGTTATGGCATTTATGACATGGCAATTGTGCGATTTCGATTTACTTTTTAATATACCCCACACTACTCGGTTGGGTGTTTGTTAAAAACAAATATTTTATGTTTGTTTTTTCATAATATACACACAAAAAAGAGCACAGACTTGCTTTTGTGGTTCAAAAATTAGAGATGGGCCATGTAATTTTTATTCTAGCTACACTGACTACATGACAGACTCGACAATAATAACTTTTGACGACACGTCTTGGATGACAACAAAAATGCACCGTGTATTATTATTATTAAAACGCCAAAGAAGGACATTTTGTTGGGGTATTATTATACTCACTAAATATTTTATGTCTGTTTTAATTTTGAAGCACATGCACTTTTTCCTACAACTGGTACAATTACAATACTAAAGATGAAATTGATACAGTATAATAATAATTGTGTGCAGTAGAGAGTGAGCGGTGCTGCATTGAGCAGAGGGTGAGCACATAAAACCTTCTTTGTCTTCTTTTGATTCTCTTTTGTTTTTTTGTGTAGCTAATAATTACTCTATATTAGTCTTCATATTAAATGAAAGTATAGCATGTGTGTGCGGTGATAGCAGTAAAAATATAAACATACCTACTTGTCACTGATACGAATTTTATTTACCCAGCTCTCTGTACTACGGACGTCATATAATAAAGCACACACATTTTTTTCGGTTCATGTATAGTTCATGTGTGTAGCGTTTGGATCATTCGGATTCCTTCAAGTTAAAACGTAAAGATTATAGACGCTGTACAAAAAAAGTAAGCATCTTGAGTCCCGTTGACGTATTTATTATTATCGTTCTACCTCAGTATAACAATTTAAGTGTTTTCGATAGAATTTTGACAAAATTCGCATGCAATTATATGCTTTTTTTGCGTAAAGGGTACATGTACAAAAATATATATATATAATTTGCGATGCATTGGTTGCTTTTGATTAGTGATCTTCCAAAAGTGTATGCATAAGCTTATTTTCATGACGCGGAAAAAATATATAGTTTTTTTTTGTAACACACTTTTATCAAGAGTACCGATGCAACTCCGTTATATATATAGAGAGTGCTGTGAACTCACTATTACGCCGACTGTGTCCCAACACTCACAAAATGAAGCCATTATCACAAGAAGAATTATATCAAGAATACTACCATGAAGTATGACATTTCTTTTGAGTGTGTGTAGCAATTCACTGTACAATCTGCTTCTTT